>NMRB01001845.1:130260-144277 GCA_002633025.1 Notospermus geniculatus | reverse complement strand
GTCATCGTGTCCGTCGGTGACAGGACTAAACATCTAACTCTGGATAAAACCAACTTTGAAAGTATTCAAGAGACCATTCAGAGACGTTTCAATCTCGAGCTGGACTTCAAACTTCACGTCGAGAACAGCAGTGGTAAACGCATCGATATTGAAAACGACGACGACTTGCGTGAGAATAAGGACTTACTGCACAGCATATGGGTCAGCGTGGTTGAAAAGATGGTTAGTTGAAGTCTTTTTAGTCGATTTGGACAAATTATAAAACCATTTCATTCTGCCAGCGGTCATTGAAGGCCAACGCCTGACTCCAGCGAGCAGACATCAGACCTTTCTACTTGGTCGTTTCTTATCAGACGGTGGCAGTAGAGTTTGCTGCCTCTGAATCCTAAAATTTCAGATTGGTTTCGAACAACCTCTAATCATTGGACGTATAGTGAAATACAGTCAGGATTTAAGTGCACTGAACCCCTTGCAGCTACTCTTTGGCACGATTTCACACGCCAGCCACGGAGGATTATTTTCTTACATGGCGGATTTCCTTCATGGCCTAGTGGTTGGCGCGTTGGCCTCGTAGGTAGAAGTTAGCAATGAGATAACCATGTGGGTGGTGACCGGCACGCATAAAAAACATTAAGTTGTGATTTATCTTACAACATACCCCACTATCTTTTTACAGCTTGAGGAACCAACGAAACCAGAGGATGAGTCCCTTGCCGTCGTTGCTATGAAAGACGGCGGGAGCTACTCCATCATCGAGGCACCAAAAGCTGAAAGCCAGATCGTCAAAGACGTTGTCGTTCAAATGAGAGATAACGTCAGCATCCCCTTACTGTCAACAAAACTGGAACAAATCGCCGACTGCCTCCAGATTGGATATTATGCCTCAACTGACAAAGACATGAAGAACTATGTCACAGATCTGCAGCTTGAGGTGCAGAAGCTTTGTCAGAAATGTGATAAGACCATATTAGTGATGCAGACCAAGGCTGGTGATGCTCTGAACGAGTTGCTCTGTGGGTTTGGGTACATGCTGGATGGGTTTGAAGACTTCGGACTCGAAAGAATTAGAAATGCTGGAGAGATAGCTGGGCAGATTAAGAAAGCTGTTGACGAGATACAAACGGAGGGCCCGTATGTGGTTAAGGACATGCGTGGCATTGTAGGAACGAAAGAGAAGGAAGCAGCCGAAATCCAACGAAAGCATGATGAGATGGAGCTGAAGGAGGAACAAATAAGGAGGGAGAGGCAGAGCGCCGAGTCTCATGTTGGAAGTCTTCGCAGTCAGGAAACAAGTGCCCAGTCGGCGGAGAGACGACACCAGGAATCTGATAGTGGGTTCGGGTTCGGTTTGAAGAAGGTGTTTTCGTTTGGCTGCTACCAGGGAAGCACAAAACTTGCTGAACAAGAGAAACGCATTGCTGAAGACGCGAGGAGGGAAAAACGAGAAGAAGAGGAACGTGTGAGAGAGCTGAAGGAAAAAGAAATGGCGGCAGATATTGAATTACAGGCGACTGCTGAAAAGCTGGCTGAAACAATGCATGACCTTGCAAAGATGACACAAGAAGCCCTAAATGGTGCTGAAGCAGGCATGAAACCGCTGAATTGGATCCTGAAGACGATGTCGCATTTCTGGGAGTTGAACCAAACGGAATTCGAATCCATTGGCAACACGGCGGCCTTCGATAATTTAAGAAAAATGTTTGCTAATGAGAACGTCAGTGATGCTAGAAGGAAGCAGTACTGGACTGGGAAGGCTTTCAAAAAGGAGGCCTTGCAGTCTATCGCACGGTAAGCAGCGGTGCCCCACGAGAAATCTGGCGTTACTCTTCCTAATCCTCTGGCTACTGTCTCCACTTGGGGTAATGCCTGTAAAATGCCTCATGCCAAAGCTTCACCTCGTTTTTCTGAAGGTGAAAGCTTGATAAAGGTCATGATCCAAAACTAAAACAGGTCCATGGCATGGAGAATCATACACTGAATGCATTACAAGGGCCATTATTCACAAAGCCTTCGCAACTTTGGCAAATCTATCACAAAGCAGTCATTGAACAATAGGGCATATAAAGCCAAACAACACATTCGCGTGCTCGCAAAGTGAATACGGCCAAGGGAGTAAAAAAATAAAGGTGGAAAATAAGAAGTGGGAAATTTTGCTTTTTTGCGCGAATTTTTCAATTTCTCAAATTAATAAACTTGGGAGAATTTTTTTCCAATTTTGAGAAATATCGCCCGAAAAATCAGAGAAAATGTCATATTATTTTAAGACAATTTTCTCCCAATTTGAGAAATTGAAAAATTCCGAAATTTCCCGCTTCTTATTTTCCACTTTTATTTTTTACTCCCTTGGCCCCAGTTCCGAAATTTTAACCAAAGTGTATAGGCCTGTATGCGCTTTTCTGTTTCAGGCTGGCTGCCGTACAAAGTATGTGTATGGACTTCCGCAAGAAAATGGTTCCCGTGCTTGAAAACATGTACCGTGTGACTGCCGACAACCCGACTCCTGAGGAGGCAAGGGCTAAATTACCAGGTTTGATTGAGAAGTACAATAATAGGATGAAACTGGATGCGATTGAAGAAAGCAAGCATGAAGATGAAGATGAACCGGAAGATAACGGTGAAGATGAACGTAAAGATGAAGGTGAAGATGAAGGTTTCGCTGAAGCTATACTTAAAGATGCTGCTGCCGACGCATAGTGAACGAACTTAGGGATAATGTTGTTACATGTATACCGTGTATTCTAAATTTTGAGAAGAACTGACTGCTATTTTGATCCAACTTACATGTATGCGAGTGAAGATAGCAATTTGCATATCAGAATGGCGGATTGGAGACAGATGATATTGGCTGTGACGTGGATGCCCAAGTCATTAGTTCAAAATGTTTTTGTGCCATATCTATAGCTTCTGCATGTGTATAGATGAGATCAAACTTCGTAATTAGGTCATTGCCATGGATAATTCGCGCATGCGCATTTTGCCGTTTTCCTTGGTCCAAGCCGGAAGTCGATGTTTTAATGGCTTTCAACGAAGGATTTGCCGGTGGGTCGCACATTTTGCCGTTTTCTGTAGGCTTTTCGCCCAGCTTTGTGTTTATAAGTGTGTGGGTCCTCGGATATTTGGAGCTGCATCGCCATTTTTGTCCATTCGGAGACCAAAACCTGGGCGAATTTTTCTGTAAATCTCACCCGATTTTCATGATGGTAACGATTTTCAGGAGCACCAGGTGATTATCTCGAGGACCCACACACTTATAAACACATTAGATATCTGAATTGGTTTGATAGCAAGATCTAGCCAGTCTGGACACTTGTAATGAGGGGTATACTTTTCAGTTTCAGATACTTCTATCCGGTTACTATTGTGTGTGAAATGTGCCAACATGTGGGCCTATTTACACGCCCTTTCTATAACGTGGCGGTCGATTTTTATCAACAATGACATACATGTAATGTAGAATGAAGAATTTTTCCCACATTCAAATGGCAAGAATACAATCACAATAAACTGCTTTCTTGATTTCCTTTCATAGCATTAAAGAAATGTTGCTTTTTGCAAAATCGCGTTTTCTGACCACCAGAGGATCCAATCAGGGCATCTCAGCCCCAAAATGGTAAAATCAAGTGAAATTGATGCTCTTTAATTTGAAACTATTGGTTCCAACATACGTATGCCACTGATTTGTTTGAAGGATGTATTGTCCACGAAATGATACCTCCAAAGCCAAACATAACAGTTACATACACACAAAGGAATGCACATGTACATGTACATGTATGTACAACCAATGTACATGAACATATGAACAGGAACATGTCTACTGTTCATTATCAATTACACGTACAGTTAGGCCTAGCATTTTCTCGTTTTAGGCCGTGAAATTCCTTTCAATGCTTTGTTCAAATTCGTCAGAGCCCAAAAATAAACACAGTGAAAAAAATTGACCCACATTTTTAGCACACGAAAATCGCTTTTATTTGTCATTTTGTACTTTTTACAGCTTGAATGCAATGTTATGTACATGCATGTACACCTGTTTGTCTGCTTCAAAAGTAGCCATGGCTTTTTCTTGTTATAATACATGTACATGTATCTGTCGTCAATAAACTTGTTGGGAGTACAAAAATTCCATCAAACGTTTCCGAGTTGTTATGGATACCTTCAATAAGCAATAATATTCGACCTGCCTGGTCGGTATAGACCGTGTATTCGCTTTCGAATCAGGCCCCCGGTCCCTGCATCAGCTCTCCTCGCTGCAGGTGCCCAGAAGATCAATTAACCACCTAGTCCGATATCCANAACCCCTTCCTCCATTTTGTCAGTGAAATAGAATGCTTGGATTTCCTGCTCAGACCGTCTCTCGTTTAAATTTTGCATACTAGGTCATGACGTCGTCAGATTATGCAAATTGGGTCAAAAAAGTCGGTCACGTGACCTTGTTAGGGTTATCTCCGCTAGGGTTAGAATGGCGCCACTAAGTGCAGGAAGGAAGTGAAGTCAGGAAGGCCGAGGAATCCCGACACAGTCAGTCACTGTGTCGGGATACAGTCAGTCACTGTGTCGGGATAACTGCGATAGGTGACGCTGTGAGGAGTTTCTACTACAATGCCCATCCTGTTTAAACTAGGCCCCCAATCACACAGTACTTCGAAACGACTTCATTGCTGGCCTTGGCCAGCTCTTGTTAGTGAGGGGTGTCTCACAGTTATATCGATCACAGACTCGAGTTAGATCTGCCATGTCTGCAGGTCCTGTGAAAGCACGGTGTATCAAGTCATGGGTCCGTATCAATTAGTCCAAGTTTTGGATACTTATCTTTTGTTTAATACACGTACTTACAACAGATTGCTGCACTTAATATAATGGGCCCATACACGTCGTGCAATATTATTGTACAATAAGGATCCAAATGGGCAATATCATTGCCAATCTTTCTTCTACCCATCATGCAAGAAGCACATGATCCTATTTTGGGCCCCATATTGTGTAAAAATATTTGAATATCGGCGCTGCTGTTCATATTTAAGCTTTAATAAACAATCCTGATCCCATAACATTCCACATTATTTAAGCATTATCATGAAAACCCTCCTTTGTTACCGACTGCTCCGAAATGTCAAAATTTTTTCTTGTATTAGAAATACCTATCACTCTTTTATGTACTATCCCGTCTAGCCAGTTCCATGCAATTTGATTTCATTGTGTTGATTAACAAAGGCATAGGACTACTTCGATTGTGAATGCGTGCGGATTAATTTCTGTCTGATTTGGTGTCGCACTTTCCTTTTGTTTCTCACGAACGTTTCCTCCAGCAAAACGTAACCAACCAAAGCCCCTCACCACCTTCAGCAGGTTTTTGAATTTTTTACACGATTAGTTGATTATATCACGCAATTAGCATCATCTCTGCCCTTTACAACACCGTCGGGGATTCCCCACGATGGTGCCAGAACGGAGGAATACCCAGTAAGTTGTTAGGCCAGGTGAAAGAATGAAAGGACGTCACAAGTTTATTTCGCAATATAATTCACTTCAAAATCACACCACTTGCGACAGGATAAGGTGCGGCAGTTTTCTTCCAAGATCTCAATATTGACTGCTGAGGTAGGTTGCATTTTGCCGTGTTTTTTGTTCTTTATGTGATTTGAACTGAAAAGGGTCATTTCTTAAGTCATTTAGGGCCGATTTTGTAAACGATGGCTATAAGATAACCATCGGATTTCGTTAACCCTCAGTTGACAAACTGTTTTTTACAAGTAATCGAAGTAAATTTTCGATTTTATGAATCGTTGATAGCCAAACATTCTAGAAGTCAAAGGGCCATATTCACAAAGGGTGATCATCGCGTGACTAAGACTGAGACTTAGACGCGTGTAATGTTTACTTTGGTTAATTCACGGTTTGTCAGAAAAGCCGATGGAACTATCGTTTAAAAAATCGGCCCTTAGGGACCCCTGATGCATAGTAATAATTTGCAGGGACGTCAAAGTAGGCACATAGGCCTACAGTATTTTCAGATTTAAGAC
Source organism: Notospermus geniculatus (assembly GCA_002633025.1). Lineage (NCBI taxonomy): Eukaryota > Metazoa > Nemertea > Pilidiophora > Heteronemertea > Lineidae > Notospermus > Notospermus geniculatus. The sequence continues at coordinate 138,254 of NMRB01001845.1, read as the reverse complement.
ATCACTCCTCTAGATCAGCCCCCCTCATTACTATGAATATGGTAACCAGTTCGTGCATGAAAGCCCAATGGCTCTAGCAGCTTTTTATTGATACATAACATATTTAACGGGTTTTTGATTTGACGTACTTTTCAAGGTCACAGAGGTCAAAGTTCTACAAAAGTGACGAACCTGCCACAGTTCTTCATTATTTCACCGAGCGTCTTCATATCTTGCATAAACGTGTATTAGAGGGGTACCTTCAAAAATATCGAGTTTCGGCCCGATCGGACATCCAATATGGCCGCCAGGTGGCGTAACCTGAAAATCATCCAAGTGCTATAACTCAGGAACGGCTTGACCCAGAGTGCTCAAACTTGATATTTACCTCCCTCTAGATGACCTTTACAAGCACGTCAAATTTCGGCGTGATTAAACGTCCAATATGGCCGCCAGGTGGCTTAAGCCGAAAATCATCAAATGTGCTAGAACTCAGGAACGACTTGACCCAGAGCGCTCAAATGTGCTATGTGGCTCCCTCTAGATGACCTTTATGTGCCTGTGAAGTTTTGGCCCGATCGGACATCCAATATGGCTGCCAGGTGGCATAACCCCAAAATCACTGAAGTCCCGCAACTTGGGAATGACTTGACCCAGATTGCTCATAACTGACTTGTACCTCTCTCTGTCGTTACACTATTATGTCCAAAGAGGTGAGCGCATGGTCCATGGACCGTTTCATTTGAGTATGGCCATCGTTTAGGGTACGATTTGGTGATCCCTAATTTCAGGGAGATAAGACCCAATTCAGCATAAATACGCTCAGCGTTGCTCTTGTTTGTGTGTGGGGTTTAACCTTGAAATCTGTGTCGCTGCCTCCACATTCATTACGGCATTTTGGGTGTTGTTGTGCATGAGTGTATTGTGCCGGAGGTAATAAATGACCAGACACACGTGAAATTTAGATAAAAAAAAGTTAAAGTTTGGGTTTATAGTCTGATATCAACAACGGTAGAGGTGTCATCCGACTTCACACTTTAACCCCAGTCTATCCTGAAACCTTTCAGTAGAACTCAGATGAGCTGCTGATTCAGCGCATACAATCTGAGCATTTCCGACCGGTACCCATTTATACACCTGGGTGGAGAGAGGCCATAAGGCAAAGAGACCTGCCCAAAGTCTCACGCCAGCAGCGGGATTCGAACCCGGGATCCTCTGACCGCTAGTCGGCGGCCCGAACCACTACACCACCGTGGCTCCTATGCAAGATCTATAATTCGACATCTTGCTCATTCCGTGTTTTGTGTTTCTAGGTGACATTCAGCCCTAAAGTAGGCCTACTCCAAAATGTCGGACGATTTGAAGAAAGAAGTAACGGTGGTCTGCGGGACTAGTCGCAGGATGGTAAAGGTTAATTTTGAGAACTATGAAGAAACTTTGGATGCCATTCGCCGAAAATGGAGATTTTCCGAAGAAACACAGTTCCAATTACAAGTCTACTGCGGCAAGAAAGGGACATATTACGATATCGTTGACGTCGATGACTTGAAACATTTCAAAGACACCGAAGAGATACATGTAATCGTACAAGTGTCACCCGTTGAGGTAAGTGGGTGATCTTCGACCTGGTGACATCATTTCGACAGCCTTTACTCTCTGCTGGAATCAGCTGATATCACTCGATCAATTTGTCATCCTGAATCACGTAAGCCTTGAAATTATTTGCGGTGACGTAGTCTGCTGGGCACTCATTTTTTGAAGAAAAAAAATAGTGAGGAGATGTTAATGAAACACTGGGTGACTTTAAAGTTTTGGTTAAGATCCGGTGTTAACACTAACACCAACACCAACGCTCAATTAAACCCAAACTTTAAACTCAGGCCATGGTGTTAGTGTTAACACCTGGTGTTGGTGTGAACTGATTTTAAAGTTTGCATCAGTGTTTATTTGACACCGACTGGAACACCAGGTATCTTAAACCGAGCTTGGTGTTTATTGATGAAAAATCTTAATGACTTTTCCATTAACACTAACACCAACCCCCTAGGGGTCAACAGCGGCGACAGTTGATAGCACATGCTGGTGTTAGCAGCCATGTTGTTCGTTCCTTTGCAAGAGGTAGTTGCTGGAATAGCTGATGATCAAAGGGCCCCAATTCATGTTCGGAAACCAGCCGAAGGTACTGAACATGCTGAACCTGTTGCACATAGGGCCTACCGGGGTGGACTCCAGTCACCGAAGAGAGTTTTGGACAGGAAAGTGAGCGCATGTGAACACTCCATTGGAATCAATTTTCGTGGCCAACCCCACATCCAGTGCACTGAGCCCATCTGATTTGATAGGCCTACTGCCGCTACGGGCTAAAACTTTGATGCCTTACCTACCTTCTGCTCCTTCTCTGGACAAATCCTGTCAAAATGGCTGATTGTGAGGTGGGGATTCCCCATGGGGTTGACACCAAGTGTTAAGTTAACACTGCTTGTTAACTCTAGCCCAGTTTCACAAAGAATCTTAAGTCTAAGAAAAAACTTAAGTCTGAAATGAAGTCATCTAATTTGCTGAAACCTGGTCACATGATGACTTAAGTCAAACTTTAGACTTAAGTTTCTTTGTGAAACTGGGCCCTGGTGTTAACACCGATGTTGACTCAACACCCGGTGTTTGGAGCTGCAGATTAACACTAACACCAACACTGACACCACTAACACCAACTCCGAACTTTAAAGTCACCCACTAAGGGGTAATTTTGAGATTTCTATCACCAGTGTCTCTTTTCAGCCTGAAGTTCAAACTTCAGTTGTCCTTTCCGGTGGGAACTACTCCATAACAAAGGCACCAGAAGCAGAAAGCATGATCGTAAAAAATCACATCAGCAAACTGAAGGACATCCTCAATTTCGAAGAACTCAAGTCAGCAATGGAGCTTATCGTCGATTGTTTGCGAACAGCATTTTATGCCGCGACTGCATGGAGGTTGAGGATAGAATATGTCACAGATCTGCAGTTTGACTGTCATCAGCTTTGTCTGGATTTGGATCAAGTCATGATATTAACACAAAGAATGACCGAAAAGGCCTTGAGCAATTTGCACGGTGGGTTCCGACACATGTTGGATGGATTTGAAGAAGTTGGTGTCAGAAGAATTGGGAGCATTGAAAAGAACTGGGAGCAGATTATCAATGCTTTTGAAACGATCACAAAACAGATGGATGATGCAAACGCGAAACATTTTGGTCAACTTGAAATCGATAAACGCATCGAAAGCCTTAAACTGGAGCAAAAGAAGGCCGAAAATGCGGAGAGACGGTACCTGGAATCTGACAGCTGGTTCGGATTTGGTTTGAAAAAGCTGCTTACACTAGGTTACTACCAGGGAAGCACGCAACTTGCTGCAAAAGAGAAGCACAATGCTTGGGAAGCAAAGGAGAAACTAAAGGAGCAGGAAGAGCTGAAGAAAACAGAAAAAATACCAGAGAATAACATACTACGTGCGTGTGCTATCAAGCTGGCTGAAACCAAGGATGACCACGAAGAGCAGACCGAGGAAGCAATAGCGGGTGTACTTGTAGCCAGGGATATGTTGAACGTAAACCTTGCAGGCATGGTGGATTTCTGCAAACGAAGCCAAAATGAGTTCAAAATCACTGGCAACGCCGATGAGTTAAAACAGTTAGGTAAACGCGGAGTCACGAAAGAAATGAGGAGGAAGTTCTGGACTGGAGATGTATTTAAAGAGCAAGCCATTCTGTGTAGCGCTCGGTAAGCAACGATGCGTTGGTTGGTAGGGGATGCAAGAGCTTCCTTTCTTTACGGATTAGGAAGTACTCAAGGTTGCTATCTCCACTTGCTGTTACCTACATCACATAAATTATGTATAAAGCTGATTTTTTTAGATGAACATAGCCTCTGCGTTACCGGATGTCTTCAATAATAGGGAGTTTAAGAAATCAAACGATAAACGTTAACTTTACGACAACATTATTTTTCATACTACGAATTTACCAGATTATATATTGCTTTTTCGGTAGGAAAAATAACGTTGTCGTAAAGTTAACGTTTATCGTTTGGTTTCTTAAACTCCCTATTGGTGACGCACGGTGTGCTTCTTTGGCCCCTGGTCGTAGAGATGATCTCATTGACTTTTATTCATATGTTTGCTACCAGCATGAGGTTTTGATTCTGTAAATCGTGTGTGCGAGCCGTGTCGCAGACTGCCTCAGCGAATACAAAGGCTGCGACCCAAATAAAGCTCTGCCAAAGTCGTCTGAGCGTTATTTGTCTGTGTGCGCCTAGCTTTAATTTTTAATTGTATGAGTGCTACGGGCTTGAGGAGCAAGTCGCAGAAATTGTCTCAACGAATTGCACTCGCCGACTTGAATTTAGCAAGGTAGCAAACATGCGAGTGTCGTAGCACGAGCTGGTCGCAAATATGATAGCCTATCTACGAGTTGAGCTCGCAGAATTAAATTTGTATTTCTGCTCCCAGCTTAACGCACCACCTTTGAGGCTGTAAAATGCACATGTACGTACATTATGCTATAAATTTCTTTTTTAGGTTTGTTGCCATCCAATGTATGTGCACCGACATCCGCAAAATCATCAAAGACATGCAACACAGTTTACAAGGCGTGATATCGGACAAACCGACAAAAGCTCAAGCACAGGAAAAGCTGCCGAGTTTAATTTCGATTCTCCTAAGAAAAACCGATAGATCTACCGGTACAGCAGATTGTGATTAGAGATGGCAGTGGCCGCCTGCGAGTAATATTACGCGCGAAGATCATTCTAAGCGAGTTTCAAGCGATGACTTGGCCTATACCAAGCACAGACCAATAAAAATTCCCACAATGATCTGGGTGAGGCTTAATCATGCTAATGCGCAGGACAGCTGGCAAGTTTACAGCGTCCATTCACTTTCATTCAATTCAATTCCATCGATGCGGTTCTACAAACACAGCATGTAATGAAACTGCTGTATGAAGGTGTCGGTGCATCTGTGCGTTTCATAGCGTGTTTACAGTATTGTCAGTTGCACTTTTTATTCTCAACTGCTACTAGTAGGCCTACATGTATACTGAAATCGGGTGGAGACCTCTATATGCACACCACAGTACATGTACATGTATACATTCACTGGATAGATTATGCTTATTATGGCTCAATCATCATTAAATTTCATATGCATATTTACAGGTAAATATTACCCAGGGGGCAAAGAGCAAAAATGGGGGACCAGCTGCTGTAAAAAGCCACCCCCTGGTAATGTGTTCAGGGGAGCCCCCTGAGTCGCACTAGGGTTGGTGGCCTTTGAGATTTTTTGCAAGACGCCGAAAAATTGACTTTGAAGTTCAGGACACTGACTTTATCATTGCATCCAAGAAATGACAAATGACTGAGCGTTGTACAGGAGAATGGGACACGATGTACAGTACAGCTAACTTTTGAATGGTTGGATTTACACCCCATAAGTTATCACCAACAGATAGAAACATGGTGGCCCATAATCCAAGCATGTTGTTTGTAGTTTCTAACCAGTCATGCCAGTTACGTATTGGAAACAGCGTTTTTATGTATTTTGACCCATTTCCTGTTAATTTGCATGAAAAATTCATTTCTTATTACATAATTACTGAAAACAATTAAGAACATGCTTGTTGTCTGCTTTGGAGGCACCATGTTTCTATCTATTGGTAATACATTTACGGGGCGTAAATCCAACCATTCAAAAGTTAGCTGTACATCATGTCCCATTCTCCTGTACAACGCTCAGTCATGCGTCAGTTCTTGGGTTCAGTGAAGTCAGTGTCCTGAACTTCAAAGTCAATTTTTCGGCATCTTGCAAAAAATCTCAAAGGCCGCCCACCCTAGCGTGACTCACGAGGGTCCCCTGAACAAATTACCAGGGTGTGGCCTTTTTGCAGCAGCCGGTCCCCCATTTTCGCCAAAAATGGGGTTTTGCCCCTTGGGTATATACTGTATTCCAATATCCAAGGTTTAGAAAAAATATTGTCACCATTTTTAGCTCACCTCTGTGAGGTGAGCTTCTCTCATAGTGTGTCGTCCGTCGTCGTCGTCGTCCGTCGTCGTTAACAGGGGTGGGACTGGCACGTTTCTAAACCGCGCTTGGGTTACAAACTTGAACTTTGGTGTACAGGTACCCTATGGTAAAAACCATCTCTGGACCGAAACTTAGCGCTGCTGCTTGTACACTCTGGCCTATAGGGGGCGCTTTGTGAAAGCCTTCTTTCGGCCGTATCTCCTGAACGTTGTTAGCTAGAACCACGAAACTTTTTTATATTTATGGTCGGTTCCTCTGATGAGACTACATCACATAAATCCCGGGTTTTTGATTTGACCTACTTTTCAAGGTCACAGAGGTCAAAGTTAAAAATCCACTGTTTGGTGGCACATTTCATTGCTATTTGACATAGAGTGTTGTAATTTTTTTTGGGTGTGAAGATATATCTAGGCACCCTGCACGAATGCACCAAATTTCAACCCGATCGGACTTCAAATATGGCCGCCAGGAAGCCTTCTTGAAAAATGGGCTTTGACCCACATTTTATAAATAGGAGTAGGTAGGATGTTTTAACTTTGTCAAAATATGTATCTAGGTACCATATAAATATATGGTAAATTTCAGTCAGATTCGACGTCAAATATGGCCGCCAGGGAGCCATCTTGAAAAATGGACTTTGACCCACACCTCATAAATAGTGGGAGCTAGGATGCTTTAACCGTGCCTAAATATGTGTCTTGTACCATCTACTTATAAATATGCCAAATTTCGGTTCGATTGGACGTCAACATGGCTGCCAGGCGGCCATCTTGAAAAACTGACTTTGGCCATATCTCATCGGTAGTAAATGTTACGATGTTTCAATGTTGTATAAATATGCAAGTATTCTAGACTGTATATTCCTGCTGAAATTTCAGTCCCAACGAACGTCACGTGTGCCACCAGGTGGCCATCTTGAAAAATAGAATTTTTGACATCTGTGACCTAGACAGGAAAGCAGTTTGTTCACAAATACCACTTGTATTCATTGTATTCAGAAATTGTACTCCTTCTGGGTGGCATCACCTGAGTTTATGTCATTGACTGATAATACTGATCAGATCATAAAAATACTTCTTGGTGTGTTCAGCTTTATCTTATCTGTACTGATCCTTCAACATTCACCATGAGAGTCATATTTTCACACTTAACCATGGACACTTGTCACAGAGGTGAGCACAATGGCCCTGGCCATTTCATTTGAAGAGGAATGCACCTTCGTTTGAACATTGGCAAAAATCCGTGTGAGAGGAAACAAGCAGTTCCCCGATTGGAAACTGACACCAATTTTCTCAGCCTGCCACTTTTGGACATTTGTAGTGAGGGGTGTCTCACAGTTATATCGATCACAGACTCGAGTTAGATCAGGTCCTGTGAAAGCACGGTGTACCAATTCCTGGGTCCATATCAGTTAGTCTAAGTTTTGGATACTCATCTTTTGTTTAATACTAACAACATGTATTACATGTATTCTGTATTCTTACACTTTAAAGTTTTTAGCTTTAAACTTTTATAGCCACATTTAATTATCGTAAGACATTTCTTGTGTGTTGTGTGTAACAACTGCGGTGCCATGTTGTTCTTGGCCGTTCGACTGTATAAGTGCGTTGTTCTTCATTTGGGAAACAACTGGCGAAGACCAGCGACGTCGATAATAGCCCTGTTTACACTACATAAAAACCCGCGTCTCACCCGGACTTTTTCTGTTTACACCTGTTAAAAGCGCGGGTCTAATAGACCCGGGGATGAAAAGTCCGGGCTTTTTGAACCCTCCGATTTCGAAGGGTTTTTGGAGGGCTTAATTTAGACCCGCGTCTCCTGCGGGTTTTTTAAGTAGTGTAGACGCAATAGACCCGGGCTTTGTCTAGTTCTTGAACACCGCGACAGGCGGCGTGTCTTGTGGGCATGCGCGGTAAAAAGCCAGCACTCCAATTTAGCGCCTCCTCTTCGTGAAGAGT
>NMRB01001845.1:87301-129049 GCA_002633025.1 Notospermus geniculatus | reverse complement strand
ATTTAAGGTAAACTGTTTAATATCTTAATATTCTTAATGATAAAGAACGTAGAGGGTGGGAGGTATTACGTACATAAAAAATACCACAGTAGTTGAAAACAGGTGGCAAATTATTATTATACAGTTGATTAAATCACATCAAAATATTTTGAATAATAAGAAAAAACTAACAACGCTGTGAAATTTCAACCATGGACGGGCCTGGCCAGCTGTTAACAGGAATAAAGTACTTCCGTCAAACCATTTTGAGAAGAGGCATTAGGTCTACCCTCTTCTCCAGGAAAAAGGAACGTCCTTGTTGTATTCCGTTTGTTGTATTTTGGAACAGGGTTCGTGTTTCGGGCTGTGGCCGAGTTGTCCACTGACCGCTTCAGAAAGCCCCCCAACCAACTTGGCCTAGTCTGTGGACCAGCAAGTCCTTGCATGTGTGGATTGTCCCCGGATGTTCCGAGGTTCCTATTCGGTCTTTTCCGTAGGGGCTTGCAGACATTTCCTCTCAAGGTATTTGCGTTTCATGAAGTTCATTTCAATATTGTTCAGCTCCTGTCGCTCGTCAAGAAACTGCATGTATTCTTCGACGCTCTTGACGGCTGCATCCCAGTCCGTGACCCTCTCGACTCCGTTGAGCGCGGTGCTGGAGAGGACGTTCAACCCTCCCTCACGTTCAAGTTTGCGTTTTACGACGTACCGCAGGCAAGTTCTGAAGTCTTCACTTTCCATATTTTCGACCAAACCTGAAAAAAGCACCATTTTTTCATGAACAAATCCGTCGCTGCTGAGTAACCAACCACGTTGGCCTACCTGATCCGATGGTGAGTGCACTGGTGCACTCATGATCCAATGCACAGCGACTGTGCATCGGACAATGAGTGCACGCGCGATGGGTGGACATTAAAGTAGATCTACATGTACGTACATGTAGATCTACTCTGAGTGCACTTGGCATTGGACCATGGTGTGGGTGGGCATATTTGAAATGTACGGTGAGTGCAGTGTGCATAGTTTATGAATCTGGTACGGTACGCCTGTCGAGGCGACCGAGTGGATTCCGTCACTCACCAATCCATTTGGCCGCTTCCTCGTCGTGAACTATCGGCCTAACCCAGGTCGACCGCCTGAGGTCCTTGAGACCAGTTGCCTTGGGGACGTAGATAGTCCACAATATGTCCATGGCCTCCTTCTTGAAGAGGCCACGTGACTTGTTCCTGCATTCGTCGGGAGTCACGTAATGGCACAAGGAACAATTACCTGGAACACAAGAGAAAAATTGCCGGCCTTTGGTTTGTTTCTCAACGAAGCAGTTTCCTGAGCGTAGTACAGCCAATATCAGTGTTTTTAAAAGCAGGTTGCCCATTGGCTAGCACACAGGCAGAGCCTTCGTCGTAGGCCTATCCTTTGTACAGAACGTCTTTAAGCACATCTAGGCCTATGCGATAAGAGGGAGAATATTTTAAAGCCACTTTATTACCTCAGGATGCCATCACTATAATACTAGTGTCCCACTGGCGACTTTTTCCCACGACAAGGGGCGAATCCGAAGTCTGCGACATTCCCTCGATAAGCTGCGATATTTAGCATTAATGTGTTTCGCATAGGATCATGGAGCCAGAGAATCACTACGAACACAGACGACAGTCTACAAAGGTCTACGAATTTTTCATTCGTCCCTTGTCGCAGGCCAAAATTCGCCAGTGGGACACTAGTATTAGATATGCGGTGTAACGTTTCTAAGTGTTCCCTATAGCGCAGTGTTTTCACACAATACACAACTAAAAGATAGACCATATCTTTCCAATGGGAAAACACAAGGAAATCTCTCTGTGTCACTGCCAATTTTGAGGTAACACGGAGAAGCGGTAAACTGTGCACTTTACACTGGCTTTGGGCATCCATATTAATTTATTCATAGAAAATGACGTCACTTACGTAAACAAGATGACCTTGACACGTCCGACTTTATCTTTTCAATGACGTGCGTGTCGTAGATGGAACCGATGTAAGTTGGATCGGTAGCGATGTGATGAAGTTCTGCCCTGTTGGCGACACTCCCTACACCTGCATTACATAGAAGAAATCAAATAAAGGAAATTTTGGAGCAAAGTAAGGCCGACTGTTTCTTTTTTATTCAGATACATCACTATTTAACCTGTTGGTACTGAAGACAAGTCTATTTGGCGCCGAAGTCTTACCTATAGCATACAGCTTGCACCCTTCCAGTTTCGCTTTCTCTGCCTGCTTTTGTGTGTGGTGTTCGTAGTAAGATCGACCATCCGTAAGCACGACGCCAATTTTTTGTACATCTTTCCTGGCATACTGTGAGGAGAGAGCAGAATAGGTCAACAGCATAAACCAAATCTTCAAAATCCTAATGCCTGCCGCATACAGCCAAAAATTTTCATACGACATTTTAGGGCCTAGCTGTACCAACATGGAAGACTTCACTTTGCATTCTCACAATATTTGATCGTGTACGATGACGCGAATATCTCAACTGCGAGATAGAATTCGAACAGAATTTGAATACTCGATTTTGATTGGTTGTCACTGACCGCTTGCGCATCAAAATAAATCGGGAGTTCTCATTGGCTACGCCGCCGAGACTCCCAACAGGTTATTTCGAGCCACGGCACCTGCTTCTGTTCTACAAAATACTAGTATTAAGCTTGTCTTTCTTTTATACTTTTGTGACTTACATCACTGAACGTCGACCTCATGTGTTCAATGGCGAGATGTGTATGCGTCAGGCCCCGGATGAACGGAATCTTCTCTGCAGATGAATAAGGACATGACGTAAAGAAGAGTGCGCATGGGCACCTGCGTCATGTGCGAAATCTCTGCTCGGAGTTCGGGCATCGTGAGGCCGAAAGTTGAGGTTGCATGGCCTGTGTGTATCCAGTGCACGATGCATGCATAAAGAATCTATGTGAAATCCAAAGGGCGAACGGGTGCCCCCCCCCCCCCCCAGGAATCTTGCGATCGTTTCATACCGCATGCACATCAGTTGGAGATGCCTTCTCTTTTTCCTCGATCCTTATTTTAAGTCAACTTACCAAGCGCATCAAACAGTGTATCCTTCTCGTTAAACCGACCAAGCAGAATGGGTTCCACGATGTCATCGTTGTACGGTATAACACCGACCCTCACGTGGTCTTTCCCTATCTGCACCCTCGTGATCACACTCTTGATGAAGTCCTTCTGGACCCTGAAGTTGTATTCACCTATGCTGGCTGACAGGTCGAGCAGGAAAATGATGTCGGCTTGGGAACCGCACCCTGAAAAGCCGGCAGGTACCAAGTGAAGTGGCCTGGGGCATAATCTCATCGAACTATGCGAGAGGAAGGGATGTATTTTCATCAGGCGAGTCGCACCCTTAGGGTTTGGCTACCAACCATCACCAACAACGAGAAGTTGTCTGCTTTAGCTATTCATTTAGAAATATCAACCTCCTCCGGTCACCTCGCCGTCGAACTGAGCTCCACTCACTGAGACAGCGAAGACCGAAGGCGAAGTGGTTTTGTGCCTTGGTGGTTCAAGATGAAAGATTGGCAGTTAAGACCGATGTTTGTGTTCTTACCTCTAAAAACAACATCGAACGCTGTGGCAATCTCACTGTCGGAAGGGAAAAGGTCACAGCGGTTGAAGAATACCTTCAACATCTCCCGCGGGAGTTTCCCATTCTCCTGTAACTTGTCAAAAACATCTTCGTACCCTACAAAAAATTGGTTTGCTGCAGGTGAAATTTTTTTACACTGATCTCATCACAAAAAATCAAGTATTCTATCAGATGAAACGTCCCTCGTCTAGCTATCTCCACGTTGTTGATTTTCGGTTGTTGTAACCAACGTTTGATGCAGACGCGACCAGAAGGAATCACTCTCCTGGTAACGGAGTTCTCGGGCAGACTGGAGTCTCTTGTTCAGAGGTCCTCCAGAGTACTCACTGAGAGCTCATCGTTTCTCTCAATCTCACCAGTCAAGGACCAGGCTCAAGTGGTGGGTGACTGCAGTGAGAAATTCTATAGGACTGTTTGGGTTGGAGTTGGAGAGGGCGCTGAACTTTCTGAGGGAGCTTGTCATCCTGAGGTACATGTATTTGCAAACTAGAAATCGTTTGGAGCAGTTGCAGAAGGAAGCCAGATGGGCTCTCGTAAATTCGCCTGTGGTCCACATTTGTTTAACACTAAGCGTTTTGACACCAGTACATATCTTCAATCCCCGGGCGTGCCTTACGTTTTTTCTTCTTCATGTGTTCCTTGACTTCGTCGAAGTTGAACGGCACCGACGCCTTCGGTATTCCGTACCGTTGTTGGATCCTGGCACACAGCTTCTTGTATTCGTTGATAAATCCTCCCCAAGTCTTGTTATGCCACAGCACGGTCTGGAACAAAGAAACACTAAATACTAGGCCTACTGACATGACAATTAGAGAAGGGGAGGCGTTGGTAGGTTGGGTCGCAGTGTCGCCTTACTTTGATTTCTACTCGTCCAAGGAGATCCTCTCCGATGTTCGTTTGGCGTGCCAGCTTTGGCCGTCTGGGTGGGTCGTGGTCGAAGACAAACTGATCTGGACAGAACCAGGGATAGGAGCAGCGATGGGCAAAAGAACCTTTAAATTACAATCAGTCTTTCCTCCCTACGGACAAATCTTTAAAATTTGGAGGAGGAGGAGGAGGTATCGTCTGCTTAGGTACTGGACCAGTCACATGTAAACAAACACCGCACCTCACGTTTTAGCTTCTTCATCCTGTTCCGCACCAGCCAACCTCGTACCCACTTCTGTATGATTGTTGTGGCTTCCTTCCGTTCAAGTCTGTTGATTTCATGGCAATAAAAAGACCTAGGAACGACATTGATTACATCAGCCTCAAGAAAGAAGTTGCTCCGCCGTGGAAAATCTACTTCGGCGGAGACTTTTCTCCTGCCCTATCACATCTACGCCGGAGAAGAAAGACGTCCTTCGTCTAAGGTCACTTCTCGGTGAAATTTGGTACGGGAAAGATTCGTCCTCAGGCCACGGGCACCGACGTCCCGTGACTACGCTTTCCCTTACTTGGAAAGTCGTCCAGAGGTATCACGTCTCCTTACGATCGACTGGCCCATTCATCTGGACGAAAATGGCCAACTACTTGCTTCGTCCGAATCCAATGGCAAAGGCAACACTTACTCTACGATATCTCGGTGTGCAATGACATGTTTAGTTTTCCCTTTCGGCAGTATGTGGCGCTCGTACATTCGCATCCGCTTGCCTCCTTCCTTCTCTTTTGCAATTTCCTTTCCAGTTTTCTTCTCAAACAACCAAATGTTGTAGTTGTTGTCGAATACATAGCTCTTGGGAGGTCCACCACCCAGCCGGGGAAACTTCGATTTTTCCCTGCTCAAAGAAGGTATGGCGAATTAGCCGATTCGAATCGAGAGAAAAATGGCGCTACTGGCCCCATGGCCAATATTCGGCGATTTCGTATTTTGCAGGAGATAACTAGGACTTTGGCAGAAACGTGTGCTGTCAAAGATAGTAGCCCGATTCCCCTACTTGATCAATGAATACGACGTTTGGTTGAAAGCGCAGTCTCGTGCACCGATGTTTTTAGGTGATGAGTTAGAGGGTGTCATGTAGCTTATTACCTGACTTCATACTTGAGACCATGCCGATGATTATGTGCGTAGATCATCGGTTTAAATTTTACCCATTTTCCTTTCGGGATGTGGGTTTCATAACAAACCTCTGCAATCGAAAAGAAATAGTGGACACCATAGACTAAAGGAAAATAATATACATGTACATGTATTGCGATAATGACAAATGAAGGGACACACAAACACACGTAAATTTGCGTGATGTCAAGTATAGACATTCCGTGCTACTGCACAAACGGAGACACGCATGATGCATGTATGGCTGTGTGTCCCCAGTTAGGAATAGAACGGACATGGCTGCAGCAAGTCCACCAGATAGAGATATCGTATGATCCTATTCAAGTGGGGACATCTGCGAACTACATTCGCCTATGTTGACTCTGCATGACATGTGCTGGCGTTTTGTAGTTCGTTTTCCAATTGGGGACGTCCCCAGTTGCTGGCGGGTCTGCAGTTATGCAGTGTTTTTACACACATGTCTACGATTGGTACGGCCAAATACAAGCGCAGGCACATACAGGTGTCTGTCTTCTAGTGCGGGTAACACTGAGCGATGTGTCTGGTTAGAAAGGCCGCTCGCCCAAGATGGCCTCCGGATGCTGCAGGCCTCATTTGCTGCAAATGCGCATTAGGAAACACATTTTTTTAAAGAAATGTGGAATTCCATCATGTCTCACCGAGTTGCTTATCGTCGGGCAGGTCCGTAGCCTCCGCTGGTGGCATCCACGGCTGGGGCTTCATATTCTTCAACCACGCACGACTCCGCATCGTTCGGGAATGCCGCCGTTCCTTGATATACTCTTCGAGTGGTGAATTCTCAACTGAAAGCGCCGTTCTCTTGTAACCCCTGTGTGATTTTTTGGACCGACCTGAGATGGTTGAGGTGGTGGTACTTCGGCTGGTGGGGCAGTTCTCACTGGTAGGCGTGCTGGTACCGCTGGGGGATGCCAGTGGGACCACAGCGTAATTAGTTTTCTCTTTCCAAGCCTATATGAGATGAGAACATGAAACAAATGGCTATTGCTGAATTCTGTGCTCGAAATTATAATGTATTGTACACCCAGTCCACCGGGCCCCTTACGATTTTCCCCACCCAGCCAGCGGTTTACCGTGGATTTCAGAGACAGTACGGGTCCATTACGATTACGATTTTCATTTTCATTTGTACGGTTTTCATTCCCCGGGGCTCAGGGGCAATCTGTCTGCTTTTACTCGCCGTACGGGCCCCGGAGTGGATATGTGACAGGGGCTTTATATGGCATGCCCGTCGGCAATAGGGGATACTGATGTGGCCAAGAGGATTTCCTTCATGGCCAAGAGAAATTCCTTTATTGCCAAGTGGTAACGTGTTGGCCTCTGAGCTGGACACACGCATATCTATCCGGTTTTC
The DNA here is from genome assembly GCA_002633025.1 of Notospermus geniculatus. Classification (NCBI taxonomy): domain Eukaryota; kingdom Metazoa; phylum Nemertea; class Pilidiophora; order Heteronemertea; family Lineidae; genus Notospermus; species Notospermus geniculatus. The sequence goes on along the minus strand of NMRB01001845.1, from coordinate 122,026 downwards.
CTCTCGTCCACATGCTAATGCAGAAAATTTGCCTCTGAATGATCAAAAACGTACTCTAAAGGCCTCCATACACTGAATGACAAACGTCGAAATTAGTCGCTACAATTGTCCGTTTGAAAATACTTTTTGTGGAAACGTTCCATAAATGTTGAAAACATCTGACACTTTTGTGGAGTATTTCAACATGTTGCCAGATGAAGTGTTGTCGAACTGACCATAGCAGCGACTAATTTCGACGTTTGTCATTCAGTGTATGGAGGCCTTAAAATCGCACCAAATAATTCAAACGTTGGCCTCTCATCTGGCCCCTGGATCTCCCTCGACGGCTGAAAGTGACGGGTATGGCCTCTTCCGTTTTACTCCCGCTACTAATTACTGCATAATAATGAGTATGGTACCGTACTTAACGCTAAAATATCACCTAGTTTTAAAACCAAACATGTCAACGACACTTTCAGTGACAACAGGATTGCCACTTTCAGCCACTTCATGGGTTCATTGCATGAGAAAAGCTCTCACACACTGAACGGTGACTTTACGGTACAGTTTCGTACCGTAAAATGTAAACAAGTAGTAACGAACCCATGACAGGAGTATTTGTGTGTATCGTTTCGGGGTGGTGGTGAACAGCAATCTGGAACATACCCGAGAGTGACGTCATGATATTTTATGGATTGTCGTCACCCAAAATTGAAAGTCTCGCGAGATCTAGATTGCCTGTAGTTTAGCTTCGCATTCTCAACTTAAGCGGGTGATCCACTGTCGCGATTTTGGCTTGAGACGCGGTTGCGTTCCCTTGCGGCTACCATATAAGGACTTCCGATTGCCATATAAGGCGATCGCAAGGCACCGCAACCCCGTCTCAAGCCCAAATCGCGACAGTGGATTCGCCGCTTTAGGGCTCGAAACTGTCTGTACCGAGGCATGACGGAAACACCCGAGTACTACGAATGTTTACCTTCGCGGATGGCGACCTTGACCTCGCAACAGGACGGCGTGACCTTGAAGCACCGTCAGCCTTCTTTTCAGAGACTTTTGCGTATTTTTCCAAAGCTTCCGCAAGAATCTCTTCGTCCATACTGCTGTTCATGTTGCCAACCTGTGGCAGGTGCAGATCTGGTTCGGACCACGTGATCTGCGGTCTGTACTCTGGTGACGAACGCCGTTTTTTCTCTTCGCTGATTGGTGGAAGTTTTCTTATCGTCGATACGTGTTTCGCAGTGACGTAATCAGACCTGTCGTCAAGATCAGGAAAAACTACGGAACCCCTGAAAAACAATATTCTGAATGAAGTGAATGAACGTTTTAAATTCCCAAAGTTTGGGTTTAGTACACAGTCATGTGTACATGTAGAGAGTGTACTTTTCTAGTATATATTACGTACCAACACAGATTTTATTGGTTACTGGGGAAAACTGAAGTTCTTTTTTTCATTCGGCAATCAAACAACTTGTGTATGACAATGTGAAACTCACAACGTATATTCAAATGTATTGTTACCCGAAAATTGACAAAAACGACGGGACACTGGTACTCAAATTATCCAGGGCATGGTATGGATTTGTAGCAATATTTAACGAGGCAGGCACGCCAGAAACGAAGGCTCAAGTGTTTGAAATACATCATTTAGGGGAGGTCCTACCTGAAATGTCGTCAATAGTCCTTATGAGAGCAAACTGTGCCACAAATTTGACAATTTAGTACCTTTTCCGATTTGTTGCAGTTTCAACACCGATTCCCTTATCCAAATATGGTACTGTTTGTATGTATGTGTACTATAATTGGGGTAAAAATTGATCGCTTGGTGGTACCGGTAGTGGCAACGTCGGAAAGTTACGACATTTTCCGGCGGAACACTATCGGTTTTCCCCGCACCATTCTCTTAGCTAATGGGCTGGTGGTTTTTTTTTTCGATTGTGTTCAGAGCAGCATGTGAACTCGATGTGTGCGAAGTCAAGAATGACGTCGACAACGTGACGTGAAATAAGTTGATCGTGTCTTTGCGGAGAACGTCATCAAATGTTGCTGTGTTTGTCAGAACTTCATAAGATCACTAGAATTACTCGGTATACGGACACGCCGGTTAAGAAAGGCTTCAAGTAGCCCACCGGACTGTTCGCGACCGGCGTGACATGTATAGGCCTACCTACGGTGGGCAGCATACTTCAATCTTCATACTGTTCTCATTTTAGAGTAGGCCCCTACCGGTTAAAGTCTGCCGTGCTTCCGCATCTTGGTGCCGCTTCCCATCCCCTTGGGAAACCTAGCAGATCGACAAGTTCCTCTGCCTGACCCCTGTTGCCAATAGCGCAGCTTATTCCGTCTGACAACTTAGGGGAACACAAAACTAGGGAAACAATCAAAAACATTACACCGGTACGTTGTAATACCTGTTCCGTTTCGGAAACCAAACATTAGGGAGGTTGAGATCAGCGACTTATCACGGACCCTTATAAATNCCTTTATTGGTAACATTTTTGTGAATCTTATATGTTGAATTAAATGTAGCCTAAATCAATTTCGCCTGACGTTTGGCGGACGTGAAATGATGTGTAACAACTATGTGCATCGGGTTTTTCAACGGCTACGATGAAAAACCCGATGCAAACCAACCGACAGGGACGGGGCGACGAAGTTTTGACGAACAATAGTTGACGAAGTTGACGTCAGGCCTAGATGACGTCACTGGGTTTGTGGCGCGCCGCCCTGCCTTGATGACGCCACGCTGGAGAACTGCACTGGAGCGCAACCATGGCAACGGGAGATTTTAGGACTCTTGATTATGACGTCATAATCATTCATAACGTTACTATGGTGTGCTTAGCGACATCAGGGCGAATACATCTACTTGAGACGGCGGTCAATTATGACGTCATCACCTCAGGTACAATTTCATTAAATCCTCCTTAATTAATTACCTATAAGTTCATTTTCCAAAAAAATTCTAATTGTGGGCCATTAATTCAACCATATATTCATTCCACCAGTTGAAAGTGCTAAAAATTACACCGTATGCGAGATATTGGACACTGAAGTTAGACACCGCTGCCAGAACTATATAACGAAACGGTGACGGTGTTCCACATCTGCTGTCTGCGTGCTGCGCATTGGCGCCGCTACGCGGCGTTCCGGGAACATTGCGTCTAGGCCTAGGCCTACACATGCAAAGTTCAAACTTAGTCCGGCCAAAACCTTCACCTCGTCATGGAGATCGAGCCAGGCACTTCAGGTGCGCGATGATGACCAGCTATCTCCGCGGCCCAGTCTGCTGGAAGGTGTCCGCCGTCGGGACTGAACATGGCTAGGCTGGCCCGTCGGTCTACTCTCCCGCCATCTCGCGGGCCCGATTCGATTATTCACATATTTCCTTGTATTTTGTTGACGATGGGGTACACACTCACGGTGGACTGTGAATTTCCCGCTACATTTTGCTTTCATAGTCTCACTGTGCATTTTTTTGAAACTCACAGTAGATACGAAACCGTACAGTGAGACTTGCACTGGCTTTATTACCTCCACCTGCCAGAAACGGTGAAGAGTCAGCATGGCATCGAAAAAGGTGATGTGTGAAAATTACCTCCAAATTGCTTTATTTCTCCTTTCTACTATATGTTCTGACCCATTTTCTAGGCGTATACTGTCTCTTCACTATCTGTCGAGATTAGTTAATAGTGTTTGAAGAAGATTGATGTGTCAGTTATTAAAACGAGCCATTTTCCCGATTTCCTTGAGGTGACATAGTTAGTAGCTTGCCCTTGGCCTAGGTGGCGCCACATTCAAATAGCCACAGAAAATATTTTGACAGACTGGACATGTAGGGAGGCCGAATCAAAATACTCTATAGGCCTAGGCCTAGCCTAGCCTAGCTCTGTAAGTAGGCTAAGGCTAGGACTGGGCCCATGCCCCCTAGGACCGACGACATGTAACTACTCATCCTCATCCGACCAATCCAAGGCCAGGGCAAGCAAGCAGGCCTACCGGTAGTAGTACGAGTAGGGCCTAGTGCCTAGCCCTATAGGGGTCGGGCCTAGCTAAGCTAGGCCTAAGCTTAGCTAGGCCTAGGCCTACCGGTAGGTCTATTAGCCTAGGTAGGCTATAGCCCTGCCTGGGCTGGGGACTGGCTTTTGTTGTTGCCGGCAAGGCCGAAGGGCCTTTTCGTCATGATGTGTACTGTAGCATGGTCAAGTACACAGTGCCTAGGGCTGAAATAGTTACGGTACCGTGTCAAAGAATGTGATTTTTTAATGAGAATGTATTTTTTTTCTTAAATTAAAGTTGTTTGGATTAGCTGGTTGTCTGAGTTCAGTTCCGATCATACTTCATACAGTCCATGCCAAAGACGGTGAAAAGAAAGTCATGAAAGCAAGTGAGGTAAGATGATATGCATAGATGATACTGGTAGTTAACTTTTAGGTAAAATGCATGTGATTAAATTAAATTATTGGGTCAATTCTGCAATCATGATGACTTTCTATCTCAGCAAGCGAATGTGCTACTACTACTACTATTACGGTATATTCAATAGGCCTACTGTTGTATTGGCTGTATAGAAAATACCAGGTGAATACATGGAGTAACTGCATCGGTAGAGGAGGAAACGTGCACTCTGTCAAAGAGAGTCACCCCAGGGGCGTAGGCTGGGGGTGCACCTCCCCACACCAGTAAGAGTCTAGTTCCGCTCTGGGCAAGCAGAAAAAATCAAACTTGTAATTGTATGTAAATTTTGGCTAAGAATAGCACTGAAATCATGTCTTGGAGCATCTACAAAATTTTCTGGATGAGGCCCCCAGATCCCCTCCGGATGCCCTCCGGAGCACACACTACTCTAGTCTTCAGCATACTGTGAAATTTCATGGCTATGCTGCAGGAGGAGTTCCGCTTTCGCAATGTGCACCTACCTCCCCAGGCTTAGACCAGCCTACGCCTCTCTATCACATGACGAAAAGGTCCCACTGGAAATCAAAGGTGGAAGTCCCTCAGTCAATAGTGACGAGTGCCAATGTTTTCTCTGCACCACATCAGTTCCATGATGCAAAATGCTGTCCAAGGATAAAAAAGATAAGCCAGAAATAAATTATAATTAACTCAAGTATACATCCTAAAATTTCGTGTGAAAAAATCTCAATAAGTCTTCGTCTTTGTTCAGCTTCCCATCTACGGCAATCAGAACGAGAAAATTGTAGAGCTTGTTGAAGATGAAACAAACAGTTACAGGTCAGCGGTATCTACTGTCAGACGACAGACTTGGAAAGCAGTGGATGCTTTACAGGATACATCGGATATGTTAGTCAATAAATACGGTGTTGCCAAGGCACATACCTTAGGTAAGAACCTTCTCGTACATGTGCCTTACTCTTTCTCTTGAAATTGCAAATTAAAACATGGTAGTCATTCAAATTACAAATTCGTTTGGAGCCATTCATTTCTTGGTACAGTGTACGAAATCACTGGGCTAAAATGGCCCACTGCTTTGTAAACGCAGGGGTGGAAGGTCCCAGGTATATAACGGCCTATCCACCCTGAAAGATACGGATACCTCATTCTCTTCTATTTGGCTAATCATTATTTGGCTGAGGAATTACATGTATAATTCCTCCAAGGCTGAGGAATTATAATTCCTCCAAGGCTGATTCGACCATTTTCTTTGGCTTCACGTGCAAAAACTAAGGATGAATGAGAACGGCAACGGTGGCTTTGAATTTAGAAAACGAACCATGTGAGTTACATGTACACATGTAGTTTTCATCATCAAAAATGCCACAATAAACGTTCTAAATTGCATCTTTTTCAGATTTAATAAACTACATTCAGTCAGACCCAGGGTCAATTCCACGTGCTGCTGTAATCACTGTGGCTGGTCTTGGTGGAATAGTAGCTGGCTACAAACGTACGTAAAAAATCGATTTCCCTGATAAGACCTATACTAGCTAAATATAAAGCGGACACATTACTGAGTATATGCGGGGATTTGTGCATTCTATAACGTTTTGTGATTGGTTCACAGATAGATGAAACATTGCGTACCATCAATATTTGTGTGCCTTGTTCTGTCCTTTTGATACCGACGCCTGCCGAACTTTTCCACTGATAAGTCTCTGCTTCCGTTTTAGGTGGCGTATTTAGAAAAGGATTCTACGCTGTTCTAGGAATGACCGTTGCAGGTGCCCTCTGCTATCCCAACCAAGCATTAGATATTTCACAACAAGCTTATAACCAGACAAAACAGAAAGCTTACGATTTATGGGAACAGAAGCCAAGCCAAAGTGAGTCGAGCTAAGATGCATATATTTCTGAGATGTACAGTATGGTTGACGATATACATTGTGAAATGTGCTAGTACCGGTACATCTCGATCAAAATCGACTTTCACGTTACTTAAACGTGACATAATTAAGTCAAACCGCTGGTTTTGAGAGATTCATTTTGGCTTAGAATTTAGAAAACCAACCATGTGACGTAGTTCTCATCATCAAATGACAATATCACACTGTGCTGTCTCATTTATCATTCCAGAGAGAAAGCACAAGCAGAAAGCAACAGAAAAGGAAGAGATGAAGAAAGAAGAAAAGCCTGTCGACAGTTCATTGGAAGACATGGGGCAGAGTAAACCAGAAGACAAGGATATGTACTCAACTAGAAGTTAACTCAGAAAGGACTAATAGCCTCTTGTTGTGTTGTGACAAGAACTGTTAAAAATCTTGTACATATTTTGACTGTGTATCCTGTATTGTTCTGCTATCATGGTTATAACAACTTCATTAAATCACGGAATAAACAAATTTGTACTGTGGAAAGAAGTTTCAAATTATTTATTGGCAATCTGAAAATTTTGGTACGAATTTCTTGTACCGTATGGTACATTCGAATGACGTTCCGACACAAGGAAGTCGCGGACTGTTCGTCGAGCAGAAATTTTAACACCGGTGTATGGCCGTGAAAATCTACATTTACCATGTTCACACAGACTGCTGTGTAACATGAACAGAATTGTGTGAGTGCTTGCATGCCATGCATATAGTATTAGGGAGTTTTCGCAAAGCCCCCGAAACGCCAACGCCAAATCCATTGTTCGATGCCACGAAGAGAGCACTGAACAAAAGGATAGACGTTCGCGTTTCGGGGGCTTTGCGAAAACTCCCTAATATAACCCCCTCCCCGAATATACGACCCCTTTCTTCAATCAAAAGCATACCGGTAGCAATTATACGTAATGTTAATGTTCGCACCTGATGCAGTAATGAGATCAAATAAACATTGAAATTGAAAAAAAGATCGAAGTCAGAAGTCTCATATGAATGTTGGACAGAGTTTATTCATTTTCTACAAAATACATGATGCCTATATCTTTAAAAAGAATTTATACACTTGGCTAATATGGATGGAAAGACAGAATATCGGTACTCCCCTATAGAGCAGGTTAAATAGTATTGATAATGTGTATTACATGTATCAGACTCGCTAAGAAAGAGACAATAGAAACAGGCAGTTAGTGACATCTCAGGCAGAATATAACTTGAGCCATTCTGGCTCACCGTCGGTGCTGCCATCTATACTAGGCTCTGACGAGTACCCCAGAAATTTTGGGATGCCTACACAGCCGAGTCTGATGTTTGAGCATAACAAGCTTCCCAGCTGCCCACCCGTTCAGGCCGATGGTACATTAGTGTGGGAGCAAAGGGTAAGATGCTGCTTGAGATGTGCTGAAATTCCCTCTTTTTATTTGCATGCACGGTCCCTAGAGACACTTATGTTTTACATATAGAAACGTCGTCCCTGCTCTGAAGGGGTGTCAACGGAATAACACAATCTGAACATATTTAATTATGCAATTAATTATAAAAGACCTACCAGATATTTTCCAATTCATACCAAATATACAAATGTTTATTTACAACATTCATGTTTGGCTATCTACTGCCACTAGCAGACGTACAAAGTATGATTTTCAGGCGCATCTGGCTAATACTTATCAAAAAGTATGATGCGAATAGTTGAACCAGTAATAAATATATCACATTGAAAGTACAAAGGATATTAATATGAAATTGGATAATTCCACTTTTCATTTTCAGAACCTGTTGGCACGCCATCATGATTTGGGCTACACCTCTCTGATTCGCTAGTTCCAGTCCTAACTTGAGTCTGTCGCTACTGGGTGCATATAACCGAACAAAATGANCCGTGTTTGTCCCCAAACAAGCTAGAGTGAAAGGCTGCCTGATTGGATAAAGTTGGCAATTTGAGTTAAGTTTGGGATAAATTGCAGTCCACTTTTTTGAGCAGAGAAAATGATGACACATTCTAAAGAAAAATCTTGTGGGATAAATTGCAGTCAACTTTGAGACTAAAGGTTAAATGCATTCGTTCAGTAAGCGAATACCAAATTTCACAATCCAACTTGTATTAAACTTTGGACGAAAAAAAATTGCCAAAAATTCTCCGAATGAGTTGTCATTCACATTTAGATCTATAAATGAATAGATCCTCATTACACATACATTCATGTATTACGATCCTTATTGTCCAAAGAAATTCCCAAGGCGAAAACCGATGCGGCCGACTAAAAACTACAGTATCGTTACAAAAGGATGTACATGTACATGTATATTTTGTCCACATCAACTTGGCCAAAGGTATACTGCATAAAACAACATTTACGCATTGATAACATGTTCCCATCCTACATGTAAATATTTTTCTGAGTAGTGGGCAAAGGAGATGAGAAAAATCCACTTTCCTGCAATTTTCATTACTTTCAGTAAAATCTATTTGGCTGTATAAATTCTAGTATTTTGATTTGACCAAGTTGATGTAAACAGACATTCACAATAACAGCAGAAAGACATATATTATGGCACATGAAGATTATGGCAAGCAATACTTAACAGTTCGGCATTTATTGCTAACTAACTCCTTAGTCACAAAACCCTAACACATCACCTCTATCCTTTTTCATAATAATACTATAGTTGTTAACTATTTACACTCATACGACTATTAAAGCAAGCAGAAGCCATTTAACAGATATCAATTGACAGTTTGTTTCGAAACTTCGGACCCAAATTTGAGCAGGTGATTACCTCATTCAGAAAAAAATCACTTTTCTGTTGATTTCCATGGAAGAAATTTCTAAATCGCTACAAAATTTTAGAAACCACTTTCAAGTAGACTTCTATTAGACAAATTTACATTTTTGCCCACATGTATCCAGAGTAATCATTTGGCTTCGGTTTCCATCGAATAGTGTAGTAAATATTTTACATTTAACTTTACCAGTGATTATTACTTTAAAATGTCTGAATTGAAAACATTTTGTCCAGAGATAATCACTTCAATTACATGTAGATCTTAGAAAATACATGTATTTCCTCGCATCAGTGGACATTTTCTAGTCCCTGAAGAGGTATACATCAGTATAGTGTCGGTTATAAGAAAATCTATAGGCCTACGTCGTCACAGAAGAAAAGCACAAGAAAGCATTCACAAGAATTCAATATACATGTATGTATCAAAGGTCCTCTAATCTCACTGTACTGAAAAATAAATTTATTTACATATATGTTCAATACTATTATGGCCATACTCTTTGCACCACCAATTGCAGGGTGAAATTCCTGGGTCGTTTTAAGTGGAATTTGAGGTGGAAATGGTCAAGAAAGCTAGAACCCGCCGAGGAGCTTTTTTCAGGCTATATTGAATTCTTCTCTGTTCCAAATACAGCCGTATTGGGTCAAATGAATAAAAATTCGCAAATGCTTAGCTTTTACTTCAGATTTGTACAGTATAGCCTAGTGCGTTTGTTTTGTATTGCAAAGTTCAAGTAGCCAAAAAGCATTTACTCGTCTTTATTCATATGACAATTGTCAAGTCTTCAATCAGTCTTCCATTTTGTCTTCATTTGGAAGATTATAGAATCTTCATTAAGCACTCAATTTTTAGCAGGGCAGTGGGAAAAAGCTGTACGTCTTCGAGTACAGAATAAAACGGGAGCTTGTGGCAATTGGTGCACCTTTTCACCATCGCCCAATTAATTCTGACTGAAGCTACCGCCAGTAGTAGACCTACAGGCATTACAGCTGCCTAAACGTTACATTCACTACAAAGTTACACTTCAGCTGTAGTTGTTGTTTAAGAGATTCAGAGAAATTCGTCTGATACCATGTACAGAAGTGAATAATCATCTAAAATGATGAGAAAAACATCTCCATTGTGGCCCTCCTGCTTTTGACAGGAAAAAGTGCAGTGCATAGATTTTTGACAAAAATACTAAAAATAGCAGAAAAACTACAAGTAACTGTATTATGACTTCATTATAACCAGTGAATTACCACTGACTGCAGAGTATGTTCAAAGACAGAAAGATATGCCTGAAATCCTATTTTTACCCCCTAAACACATTTTTATCGACACATTTTCACTCGATCATCATTGAAAAGCAATACATGTTGTATTTAACATTCTTGATAGAGCCCAATCAATGCAACCAGCAAGAATTCTGATATTGCAGTGCAACACACATTGCAATGATTTAGGGGCCGTTCACAATTATCAACATTTTCACAAGTGTACAGACATTACGCTAGGGGGAGAGGGTTGACACTCAGTGTACACTTTTTAAAATGTTGATCTAAAAATAGACCAATATCAACATTTTCCTCGCTTTTGGGGAGGGGGGGGGGGGTTCTGTAAAAAGTGTACTCTTTGTACACTTGTGAAAATGTTGATAATTGTGAACGGCACCTTAGCTGTTATTGTGCGACTGGAATACTGGACCCTCCCCACCCACCCCCTCCCCCCACGCAAAAACAGAACGGTCTTTTCCATCAGCCCATGTAAAACACCACACTGCAAAAAACATTGCGCGTTCACAGACATATAGGCTCACAACAAAGATTTCCATTGAAAACTACATTGAAAATTAAACATATCGCGCAGTCAGCAGACAAAATCTGGAAGTATGGAAGAAAACGACTATTGTCTATAAAACATCTATTATGCTCACGTATTTATAAGAGTATTCCGTTATATCTCTTGTGCAAATGTCCACTGACGTAATATCTATTGCAGTCAGTCAAAATGTACACTACATGAATATTGCTACCGTTTTCAGCTTGAATGCCAAGTATTTCAACACACGAAATCCTCAATGGGCATATTATTTGTTGACAACTTATCAGTTTTAGCGCGATGTCATCCCTTATCATTTTGAAAGTAGGCCTACCCCCCAATTTGATCATTCTTTGCCTGCGTTTCACTGCCAAAAACTTGGATCATTTCACTCTGTTAAGAGCAGTTCAAGAAATGTAGTTCCAACCCTGTTCACCATGCTCCAACGTCAGACATTTCATCATATCGGCCATTGGTTCTTTTCCTATAGCGCGGGCTTGTTGGAGCATGTTATGGACACACATTCACCATGTCACTGTGTTGTGCCAATCTCTCCAACCAGAGGGTTCGTGTGTGCCAACTCGGCAACGCTCTCCGTTACCATCCCCTGCGTGGAGTGCAAGAGTGATGCTTGTAATCTCCACTGAGAGTTCGGCAAGCCGTCACCATCGTTCCCCTACGCAACAAGTCGGTTGTTTCCACCGGTGCCGGTTGAATTTGGCAGCCATTCTCAACGTCAGTGGCAACCACCCAAACATGAGCGGGTGGTGTTGTGCTTTCCACAGTACATTGGTCAGGCAGAGTGTGCCACTTCAAGGCCACGTAGGCCTGATTTGTGAGAGTAGGGAAACGGCTTATGAACAGGGGTGGGCATCCTGAGAATATCGGGCGTTCTTACTGCTCGCTACCTTCGTCACCGCAGACAAATTGCGGTGACGAAGGTAGCGAGCAGTAAGAACGCCTGATATTCTCAGGATGGGGTGGGGAGTTACCATACAATTCTAGAAACGAGATCTTTTCGCGGCAACGGAGCTACACTTCCGCGATAGGCTATGGACTTACTTTACACCAAGACTCTACGTATAATGCACAAACGAAGCAAGTATAAAATTTTGATAGAAAAATTTCACATTTTTTTGTTTTGAAAACAGCTGTATAAAATTCGCGGGCAGGTATCCCAACTCACACCATAGAGTCCCCACCACTTGTGGAATACGGCGGCGGTGCCTGTGTGTTCTTGTTCTTATCCGGGGGAAGGTATTGTCCAATGAATGAGCCATCCTCATTGAACTTCCCGGTGTCGATGTCGCCATACTCGGCCATTGAATCAGCATCATCGTCACTGTCCAGGGGTTTGATGCTGCCGTCCAAGGAAGCCCTGCTGCCGCCAATTGGGTCTTTCTCACTAAAAATAGAAAGATAACTTAATTTTCTCTCTTAGAGTTTGGTCTCGACTGATCACTGGTTGGTTCTGCAAGGCTCCAAAACTGGCCTCTGCCCAGACACCAAGGGCCGTGTACCAACGAAGAGTAGCCTACCTTGAACTCAGGTTGAGTCGCAGCTTTTCAGTTTTTCAGGACTGACCGCACAGAAAGTCCGATAGTGCCTTCGGTGCCTCTTGGCGGTTTAGTTAATGGGAAAATGCGTTTTAACTAACTGCCGATGGGCGTCGGTAGCACTATCGGACTTCCTGTGCGGTCGGCCCAAGTTTGCTAGGGCATGATGTGACAATGGAAAAGTTGTGGCTCAACCTGAGTTCAAGATAATCCTCGTTCGAGCATACGGCCCCATGTGTATATCCTATTCGGCATGGCTCACTCGGATCCAATAGGATAATTAGACACCATTGCCCTACAACCTACCTTCTCTGATAATCCGTGAATCCACCATGTTCGGCGGTTCTCAAGTCCTTCACCGGGTCGTTGCCAGTCTTCCGCTCATTTTCGTCCACTGAAATTTCAACATGAACAATGTGAACTCAAGGGGTATGGACACTTTGTCATCATAGTGTTCACATCTTGTTCAAACAAGGCTATCGACTGCGTCTTTAGCCTTGTCCCAATCATGTCATCTTTTGCGTTAACTCATAAATTATAAATGAATCTGACCCCTACTTGACCCCCGCCTCCGAGCCAATCAGAACTCGTGAAAGAAATCGCCGTTCGGCACTTTCTCTTCTCTTCCCGCACACATTTGTAACACGGATTCGAACTAGAGCACCTTTAAAGGGCCACGATTGCCATGTTTTGTCGACAGCGATCATTCTGCAATACCGCCGTTTTGTCTTTTGCCCCATAGTTGGAGAATGTACGATTACAATGCAAGGCATACGTGGATACCCTGGGAACGAGAGTTACTCTACATGGGCGAGGCTGGTAAACGGTAGTTTAACAACATTGTCAATAGAGGTCTCTTGTTAAGCGCAGGATAGGGAAGGAATGCAGTGTCCCTTTAAATACCACATACCTGGATATGATTCGCCTTTGTTCCTTTTAATGCAGCAGAAGATGAGTAGAAGAATTATGATAATGAGGATGATCGCAACCACGATCGCAATCCACCACAGATTGCCACCTCCGGCAGTCGCTGGAAAATATCAAGTGAAAGTTATACAAAATGTCATACCGGTATGCAGAATATCAAGTGAAAGGTATACAAAATGTCATACTGGTGTGCAGAATAACAAGTGAAAGCTACAAAATGTGATACCGGTATGCAGAATATCAAGTGAAAGTTATACAAAATGTCATACCGGTATGCAGAATATCAAGTGAAAGTTATACAAAATGTCATACTGGTATGCAGAATAACAAGTGAAAGCTACAAAATGTGATACCGGTATGCAGAATATCAAGTGAAAGTTATACAAAGTGTCATACCGGTATGCAGAATATCAAGTGAAAGTTATACAAAATGTCATACAGGTGTATGCAGAATATTAAGTTAAAAATCATACAAAGGTCATGCAAAATATCAAACAAGATCATGAAAAACTTGAATTTGATAAAAAGATTTACTCACTAATTGGAATATATTCGGTGTCGGGGTCTGCAGTTACCTCGGCCGTTGCATTTATTGACAAATTGGGGTTCGTTATATCAGCTTGGCATTTGTACGTCCCTATTATATCCTTGACACCATTCTCGTATGCCTCAGGGAAAATTTCCAAAGTGTTGTCGGCACGTTTCTTAACTTTGTCATTGTTATCAACGATAAGCTTGATGTCGTTTCTGAACCAGGTGATGGTGGGCGCCCTGCTTGGGTCACTTTTAACAGCACACTTCAGTTTAATGACCTCTTTTTGGGTAACTATTTTGACGTCTTTGGGTTTTTGAACAAATTCCATCGGGGCTGTAAACAAAAATGCGAAAAAAATTTCACCTCTCTGGGCATCAAGCAATTTTGAGATCCGATCAGTTGCAGATCCGATCTTCTTGCCATCGCACCATCGCTCTGACTACTATCATAAAGGAGTCAAGCGTAAAGGTTCAACTCATATATTAAGAATTATAAATGTGGACAGTATCCCTTTAAACCTCAACAGATTTGCATTCTGACTCTTCCAAATCATAGGCAAGACCCTGCTGCATGTTAACTGCAAATCTTGTTGAATTCCGATAAGCTGATCATATGATGAATTAATGAGAACCCCACGAACGATGAGAGCGCAGGATCATCCCTGTACATTTGAATAGGCTAACGTACATTTGCACATGGAACACTAATTGTGCTGAATATAGCTCTGTTGTCCTCAGAATTGGAATTCAAGGCATTAAGTTGACAGGTTCATGTACCCCTTCACCACAAAAAAAGTTGAAGCTCGTGCCAATTACGTAAAGTCGAAATTCAGACAGTGAGAGACATCTGGTGGCAACACATGAAGTGTATCCCTCAGTAAGTTCATCGTTCGCAGTTAAACCTTTATGGTTGATTCCTTAATGCTACTATGGGACCTCAACCAAATAGATATTGCCTACTTACTGAAGACATTAAGGTAGCCATTCGCGTATCGTTCTCCGACGTCGTTCCAGGCATAGCAACTGATAACACGTAAATCTGTCGCGACAGTGGCACTTCCCTTCTGTACGTCCGTCATGCTGTAAGTTCCACTCAAACCATTTTTGTTTATAGTGACTTTTACACGCTTGCCCGGTTCTGAAAGAAACGGTCATTCACAGTAAGCATGCTAAGATCATTCTGCCTAATGCATCGTGTAGAAATCGGCTAACATCTTCCTACACTCTGCAGCAAGCAGCCAGATTCCGTGTTCAACGCTTTGGGATTTTCTCGTGCGCCCAATCAGAAACTAGGGGTTATATTCATAAAGCGGTTCTATCGTTAGAACCGTCTTAGGCCAGTTCCAAGTGCAGTGGTTGACCATACTTGGAACCCGCCTAAGACGGTTCTAACGATAGAACCGCTTTATGGTTCATACGGCCCTAGGGGACCACAGGTCCTTACACAGTTTACTGAAAATGTATAGAAAATATACATGTATGTCAGTAAAGTGTGTAAGGACCGGTGGTCCCCTAGTATCTAACTACAAGAACCTGTGGCTGTCCGTCGCAAATATCACCCATTGCATTTAGCGGTCTTGCAGCAGGGCTTAACCCGCCGCCTCGTGGTTGGCGCGTTAGCCTCCAAGCAAGATCCTTGTAGAGCTAATATAAGTGAAAGAGAATTGAGCCTGCGACCAGTCTGGCATTTCTTCGGATTCGCCGCCACAGGCCCCGTTACTTACTTGCCAGATCAACCTTTTTATTATTCACTCGCCATTCAATTTTCGGTTTTGGGTTGCCGTCGGCCTCGCATTCCATTTCAAAAGATTCGCCATTTATGGTGTTAATATTCCTCACTGCCTTTTCGCTTTTTTTAAAGAACGGTGGCACTGAAAATACAAGTATCAATTTATCAACTTCCCTAAAGGTATTCACAAGCTACCGGCGTTATTAACTTTTAATTACACCCTAAAATTTAATCTTCGGGGCGAAATTCTGAATCTTCGCTACCGAATGCGTTGTTCTGGATTACCATTACATAAAGACAAGCAGTCTTCAGGGGTAGCGAGCATAAAGAGGTCGTAACCCTACGTCAGGCCTAAACCAGGCGTAGTGCAAGGGCCACAACGAGCACTACGCCTGGCTTAGGCCAGACGTAGGGTTACGACCCCTTTATGCTCGCTACCCCAGGTGCCTAGAGTTTCTCAAAAAAATCATTTCAGTCACCCGTTATACATTAAGGTGTAAAAATGCCCTGATTCACATTTTCTGGAATACGTGAAGATTTTACTCGGATATCAGAATATACGGAGCAGGGTTTGTACTTAAGTAATAAACGTGGTGTAATAGATTACTTTAGGTTATAGAAAAGAAATCGATTTTTCAATTTTATGCGCGCATTATTTTGTGCTTAGGTATCCCTTCACCTTAAGAACTTATGAAATGGGCCCTGAAGACTGTTTGTCTTTACGTAATGGTATAATCCGAAACAGCGCAGTCGGTAGCCAGGATACAGAATTTCGCCCCAAAAATGAAATTTTAGGGTCTACATGTAATTAAAGGTTAATTAGCATCAGTGCGGACCCAAATTCATAATTTTATATCAGAATTTAGGAGCAGGGTTTACACTGAAGTGATAAACTTGGTGTAATTTTACTTTAGGTTAGCCTATAGAAAAGATGTCGATTTTTCAATTTTGTGCATGCAGTAGGCTATTTTGTGCTTAGGTATCCCTTCACCTTACGGCACATGCTCATTTATCAGAAACGTTTTTCGCACGATGATTCAAATATAGTGGTCGAAGCTTACCTTGTACATTAACGTTGAATACTATCGTCTGCGCGGGGTACGTTGTAGGTTGCGTCTTGGTTACGGCTAATGATCCCGTGCATTTGTATTGGCCAGAGTAGAGATCGTTGTTCTGGACATCTTTAACTGTTAATCTTGTATTAGAGTATTTTAATTCTTTAGAGGGCAATCCCCCGTCCTTCTGCCACGTGTAGGTAATTTCTGGGCTGGAAGAGAAGGCAGAATAATCTCACCAATCCAGAACCTTTAAACAGTGTTTCAAATGAGGAAACATACTATCCCATTAAAAAAACAGATGCTATACATTGTATTTAAACGGTATTTTGAGGAAATTGCTACAGACTGACTGTCTGCAGTCGATTGAGAGCGAAACACGAAGCTCATGTAAACGCCGGTTGTAGCGTTCCGGCATGCTTCAGGGCTAGGCCCTGTAATTTGGCCTCGATCAGAAGGCAGTGCGAAAATACTACTAACTTGAACTTAAAGCGAATTGATAGCGGATTTTGTTTACATTTGGCTGTTGTTTGTAAACACAAAATCCAGCCAATCAAAATGCACGAAAATTTCTTTTGTTTACATTTTTTCCTGAAAATTCGTCCCCTTTCAAATTCTATTTCTAAATCAGATTTTTTTGCTTTCGATTCGCTTTAAATATCCTTTGAAGAAGAAAGTAAAAGTTATAAAAGTTATAAAGTAAATTCTGAGGAAATTGCTACAGACTTACTATCCATTGAAGAAGCAGAAAAGTTCGAGGTTTTCGCCGAGTAAAACATTGACCGTTTGCACAGCGTCTATGCCGTCTGGTAAAGACGGTGGCTTTGTGGTTGGTTGCCCTGTAAGAGAAGGGAATTGTTCATCCAAGATTTATAAGGTTTCCAGATACTGAGACACCACAAAGGGCCGATTTAATAGACGCTTGCTAAGCTAACCATTGGTTCCGCCAAAAATAGATAGGCGTGCGAAAAATGTACAACTAAATTTTTCACCAACAAAGCCCCGTTTTCTAAGCTCTGTATAGCGCTTACAATCCATCCAAATAGGGCTTCTTGGTGAAAATTTAGCTGTACACTTTTTTTTAACAGTGTTGAGGCTGAATGGCGTTGCCTCTCGGAACACCATGAAGACTTTACGGTACCTGGTACATCTTGTACATTAAGCTTCGTGTCTCCACCCCATGCGGATCCACCAAACACAGAATTCGAAGCCACACACATGTAATACCACTGGGACCCATCTGCTTTTACCAGCATATCTTCCTTTAGCAGCGATGCGAAGTAGAGTGATCCTGAAATTGGAAAGAACAATATCTACCTTCCATTTTCGTGGGCCAGGTGAGCATTTAATAGAACTACACGTTGCTAAGGCTGGGGATGAAGGGTTGTGACATCATAGCCTTGGTTACGACAATACTTTAGTAACACCACAAAGAGAAGTCCGGATGTTTTCAGGTCCGACTCATTTCAAGTCATTTCCCCATCAGAGCACTTACACTACAAATCCGATCAGTGGGCAACCCAGCGATCGCAGTGAATTCCGTTCGGAGGTCACATCCGTGGGCCACTCAATGTAATATTCAATTCAATTCACTTTATTCGCTCAAACCACCTTAAGTGGTACAAGAGGATATATAATGAAATACACATGGTGGATATGACACACAGAAGTCCGGACTTCGTTTGTAGTGTAAGTACGGCTTATAGCCACTACAAACGAGTCCGGACGCCCCTCGTTACCTACCGTCGGGCGCTACACTTCTCCTCCAGTCGGGGAAAATGAGCTGATCCTCCGGATTGGCTGCTCTGTCCTTCATTGCTTGCTTCTGTGTCTTCCAGCTGTAAGCGGGAGCCGGCAAGCTGGGGGTTTTCATATTGCACTTAAGTTTTGCTGGACCGCCGACTTTACCCGTTTCGGTGGAAACTAGGTCTTCATCAAACTTGGCATTGCCTGAAAGTAATTAGCATTGACTTACCATTCCTCTTATCACAAAAATGGGAATTTATTATGTAAGGGCGAAGTTTTGAGAATGGGTACGAAACATCACACGAGCTGTTTAACCTAAAGCCTGCCGCAAACTGGAGCTATCTGCTGAGCAAAAAGTCATTCGAGACCGTTTGCTCAGCAGATCTATCTGCTGAGCAAACGGTCTCGAATAACTTTTCGCTCGACAGAAAGGCGCAGTATTCATTTGGCCTACGGGGGAGGGGCTTTACGATTAACAAACACCCTGAAGTACAGCAGAAATGTGTGTAAAAGTTGAATGACTTACGAGCTAGGCGTAACGTAATATGGTTTGTGACAACAGTTCCGAACCGGTTACTGGCCTGACACTGGTACTCTCCCGCCATTCTTTGACTGAACTGCTGGGGAAGGAGGATGCCCTTCTCACTAAGTTTATCCGGAAGCAGCGTACCCTTGTAAAATGACTCAGTTTGAACCCATTTAGACCTGAAAAAAATTAGCACGATCCACGTTCGATTAAAGAAGTTAATAGCCATGGGTAATGCTGGAATAAGGGGTCATTCAAGTAATACATCCGCAAAATTTTGGAAATTTTTAACCCCCTCCCCCCGTACGCATGGCATACGCATCTATGAAGGCCCGTCTCCCCCTATGGCATATACGCAGAAAGTGTGAAATAATAATGCATATACAGAGCTCCAGCTATACATTAGCGTTTGCAGCAATTGCTACGTTTTTTTCTAAACTGGCTCCAAAAAATGCCATTTGCTACAATTTTCTTAAAAATCACAATGTTTTTTTGACAAATCACTTTGTCGTGTTGATCAAGATGACATTTTGGCGCCCATCAATTTATAAAAGGTGCGTTGTAACATCTGTGAGTGTTTCTGTAACTCAGTGTTCCCCAACAATAGACGCGGCCTGGGGAACACTGATCGACGTTACACCGGCGGCCTAACGAAAAAATATGACGTGCCTGGAGTCAAACCCAGATAGGGCCTATACATGTATTTACTTACGTGGGTTTAGGAATTCCTTCAGCCTCACAAACAAATGTTCTCTCGGAGTCCGGGGTCAGCTCAAAATGCGTCTTGGTTTCATACTTAGTTATATGCGGCGGATGACGTTCTGAAATTTATCAAAATTAGCATATTACCCGTGAAGGGTGGCGTGATATGCTGGTGATTCTTTCGACGAACAGCAGATGGCAGTCGAGTGCACTGTTGAGGTTTAAAAGAATGCTGTCCACATTTATAATGCTAAATTTGTAAGTTGAACCTTGATTCCTTTATGATTGCATGCATTTGGGTGATCAAACACTGAACAGAATGAAGTTTCACTAACAGAAAGTAAAAAGCGATTCATGGGAAGAACGCCGCAACAATGCCAAAAAGCTACCCAGATAGGCAGAGAATATTACATGTAGGATACATGTACTTACTATCGCCATTCTGTGCAAAAACGCACGCCATGATGGCGCACAAACAAAGGTGGTGCAATAATCCCATCGTTTTGTTGAGATCTGGAAAAGAGAATGTGATATAACTTTAAGCCACACTGAAAAACATTACACAATAGGTGTGACAGGGATCAATGTCCCCTGGAATCAAAGTCCGGTCTTCGTTCAGCGAGGGATTAGAATATATGGCTATGGAGACCATGACCATTCAAATATACCGGTAACCTTTAACAATAGCGGGCTGTTGTTTGGCGGACTTGCATTCCTAGGACGTTGATTCCTGTAACACCTGTAGAGCGACTTATTTTGGACCAAAATGTTAATCAACGCGATGTCTGATTGGTATAGAGAAGACAACGCATCCGCCACTTCTGAAGGTAGTGAGTTCAATTAAGATTCCACTCACATATCACTTATCACTTATCATAAGCATGTCTAGACCATGTAGGCCTATTACTTGAAGTCCATACCAATGTTACCCAAGCAGTGTTCACATTAGTGTCGAGAAAAGACCTATTCTGTCAAACTAGGCCAGGCGTTGACCTCCCTGACAAATAGGAGAATTCTCTCAGTCATGCTTGCCAAAAATATCGATTTTCATTGTGCGAAAAGGAACCATATTTTTCTAACAATGAAAATCATGGGCCAAATATTAATGGTTCGTGAGGAATACCATTCCTATCCTATCCATGATAATCTTCAACCCACACATTTTATTTCTTTTCACAAAGATTTTTTCCAAGTCGCGATTTTGATAATTTCATTGGCATTGCGTGTACCTCGCTTTGATGAATGAAGGTATCTAATCTTGATGTATATGGTTCATGTATTTGATTACCAAATTGGCAGGGGAATTGAATTAAACACCCATTCAACTACTGGCATATAATGAATATTCTGATTATTTCTTTAAATCCCCTTCCGATAAAGGTAATAACAAACCCCCCTTCGTAGAACTTGAAGACTTGTTTTGGTAGAGTTTCAGACAGGCAATAACGAAATTTCAATAGTAGATTTCAATAGTAGGATACTTCGAGACAGGAATAAAAATCACTACAATCTACTCTTTATGTTGGTAATTTTTAGAATCAGAACATCCAAAACTCTGAGACTTCATGGTTACCATACGATTGGATGTTGAAACCCTTTCATACAATGTACATGTACAATGTACACGTACGTACACATGATCATCTATTCACAAAATGACAACATGATGTTTGACTTACCAGAGATAGGCTATGTAGCACCGAGAAAATGAAATCAATGATTTGAATTCCCAAAGATAATCCTTAATGAATTTAATATCGTAAACACAAACTGCAATCCAAAACCCAAATAAAGAAATATTTCCAAACATGAGATTTTGATCTCAGTCTCGGAATGTTTAGCTGCCGATGTGTTAGTGTGAGCAGCCAATGATATGCCTCTTTTAATTAAGTGACACACCAACGAGGAAATAACCCAATTAGCTGACACACTCCTGCCGGATTTTCTAGCTCTTGTCTCCCACTTTGCCACGATTTTGCTTCCTGGAACCCATTTATAGAAAATTTCGCTGTCAAGTGCAGTAAATATCCAATTGAGAAAGCAGTTAGGCCTACTCGTTTTGATTCAAGCTCCCTCTAAAAATGAGTTGCTATCATACGTGACCCAGAGATGAAACTCTTTGATTATCGTTACCAGTAATAACAATAACTTCACATTTATTTTGCCTTTTTGACAGACTTTCAAAGACTTTTTCAGCAGCAATCGAAGGTTCATGTATGGTGGTTTTAATGGCCTTCGTACAAGTGGGTTGTATCAGAAACAGGTTTGAAATTCATCACAAAAACTTGCAAAATGAACAAAAGCCTTTTTTCGATGCATTCCATTCCAAGTTGACCAAAACAGCATCAAGATGTCTCGTTTTTTCTGTTGTTTGTTTTGCCCAAGTGTGGATGAAATTGACGGATTTGAAGGCAAAGAAAGAAAACTGTTTCAGGTGAAAATGCATCAAATTTACAGGTTTCCCAGTCATTGTGTGCAGGAAAGCAGATGCGACAAAAAGTGAGAGTTATGCATTCAAGTCCACAGTCGAATGACTAAATATTCGAATGCATCGTGTATATCATGTACACGGAAAATAGCCTGCATGTTACATTGAAACGTAAAAAAACAGCTGGCTGGAAAGGGTAAGCGGAATGACACAAAGAGCGGGCGCTTGGAAATTTACCATCTGATAGAGAGAGAAGGATCTTTTGTGGGGAATCTCTCAAAAAAGGTAGGACTTGATGATAAGTCGAGACGTTTTTGAAGAAAAAGTTGGCCTCAAAACCAGTTCCGATCACTTGTCGATTTGTAGACTTCGTCAGTAACCGTATTTCACGAATTTTCAACACAAGTTGCCCAGATGTCTCAAACCTCGCTCTGTTGTTGTTGTTGTTGCTGTGATGCAGTAAACACCAAGCTGACCTCATAAAAGGCTTAAAATTCGATAGGCGATTTTCCTAATTCGGAGTGTATCAGTGACTCATATTCTGACCCACGCAGCTGAAGTTCGGAGTTACTCATTTACGACTCGAGGTAGGTCATTCCAATGTTATTATTAATTGCTCCATTGAGATTCGAACCAATTATCAAGTGTGTCACCCATATTTTGTTCGATGTTACAAAAGGTTGGCTTCTTCTGCCGGAGCCAGTGTACATCCGGGAAGCATATTATCATCAGAAGATCCCTTGTGATGCACGCCGGTCGGCAATCGTAAAAGATATGGGTTGGGTATTTTGGTCGATATAATGCATTTGTGACAGCATTGTCACATTAGTGAGGTTTCGCAAATCTGACGAAACACGAACTACGAAATAGGACTTCGTTTCCATGACGTAATTTATTTCACTGCAGGAGATGGTTGGTACATGTACCACAAATATCGCCTGCTGCAAGAGCATCTTTTAGCGTATGTCGTTACACCGATAAAGTTACGGTGTGTATTAAACTTTGAAATTTATCTTTCAGCGTTTGAAACTATTACCCTTATTTTATGTCAAACAGAATTATGTCAGACAGAATTGACAGCATCACATAAATCCAACGGATATACATGTAAGCCCTCATAAAATGCAAAGAAATTAGCAACTTGCACCCTCTAACCTGCCAACATGCTTACATTTTCTAAGCATAAAATGCTCTTAACTTTAACCATTTAACTTAACATTGGAGACCACGGTCACGCTGACAATTGAACCCATACCAACAGAGGTGATTAGCCGCAGATGTTTTCACTATCCCGTTCTGAAATTCCATTATAATTTCACCGCAGATTCATCTTGCACTGATTAATGGCGGCGTATTCGCTACTGCAACAGAAGTGTTAATCTTCGTGTGATTCATCAAGTCCGCGTCGGAGACTGGATTATGTCCAGACAGCAACACATGGGACAAGCTCGTTACATGATAAGACAAATCAGGCCAATACAATGAGCTGTAGATAAGGCCACATAAAAAAAATCTTTAGTTTAGCATCAGCGCCCGCCTCGAATTTTCTCGCCGCCTCAAAAAAAAATTTTTTTTGGAAAGATTTTTTTTTCAAAAAAAATATTTTGTTTCACAAAAAATATTTTTCTTCAATTTTTTCTCACATTATAATGTTCTCAGTCAAAAAGTGTGGTTTCTTGTCTACACATGCCTTTTCCAGGGTGACTCAGATATGTATTTTTTTGAATAAAAACCTTTTTCGAGTTCCAAGCTCTCTTTCGATGATCACAGTCCATTTCAGTATTAAAAAAAAGAAAAAAAAACCTCCTCCTCCTCACTTTTTACAAGTTTGAGTGATGCTAAACTAAAGATTTTTTTTATGTGGCCTAACCACACAATGGGATATGACGACAAAGTTGTCTCAGTCATTGTTCAGTGCGATCATGAAATTTTCTAATTAGGAAGAATTAGTTGAAATCCATCTTGAATCGGTTTAATTTTTATGGGGAACGTTGGCTCTCTTTTCCCCTGTCATCGATCACCGTCTGCATTTCTGCAGAGAAGCACTCTTGTCAAGTTATACATGAATAGGGAGGTTTCGCAAATCTGACGAAATACGAAGTGCGAAATACGGAATTGGACTTCATTTCCATGACGTAATGTATTCCAGGAGATGGTTGGTACCTTTGCCTGCTGCAAGGGCATCTTTTAGCGTATGACGTTAGACCGACAGAGTTACGGTGTGTATGTTAAAATTTGAAATTTCCACTTCGTAGCTATAGTAATACGAAATGGAAATTTAATTCAAGATGCACCATAACTCTCTCGGTGTTACATGGAATGTTAAAAGGCGCACTGGCAGCAGGGACATTTGTTGTAGCCTACCAACCATCTCCATAAAATAAATTAGGTCCTGGGAATGAAGTTGCAATGAATTTCGTATTTCGAAAAATATTATTGGTATTTTTGGTATTTCTTACATGTAGGCTACTTCGTGTTTCTTTTTGGTATTTCTTACTTCGTGTTCGTCAGAGTTGCGAAACCTCTCTATTATCTTCGACTCAGTCCCCAGCTCCCAACAACCGGCAGTACGTAATCAACCCGATGTTTGTCAATAGAAGTAGGGCTTGGGTATCTTCTTGTACAGTTGCCTTGATAGCTTTTTCGAAATAATCATGAATTCTTAGTTAAAGTTGAAGCAAACTCATTCATTTTTAACGCTTGTGTGTATTCTGTATTCCCTTCCTATTTTAATCCGTCGTAATCTTTCTTAAAACTCGCCATCAAACCCATGTGTAATCGAACGCACTGAAAAACCTCATCGGGTTTTGTGGCACAGGCAATTAACGCATCGTGATAGAAAAAAGTGTCCGTTGATGACACATTACAACATAATCCATCAATGTAGTCCATGTCAGTTGAAATGAACAGAATTTTTTTTCCAATTTGTTAGTCACTTTGGGTGCCACAGGTTTAACCCTTAATAGACTGGTTTGAATTTCTGTCGCCAAAGCGTGCATTCGAATTTGAGAGAGAAGTTTTTGGTGACGGTTTGTCCCTATGAGGGGAAGGTTCCTGCATGGCATGCTCCGCGCACATGCAAGATGGTGGCTATGGCGGCCATCTTGAATTCGATTTCCATCAAATACCCTGAGAACGCTTTTGATGACTATTGGTCTCTTTGAAGGGAAGGCTCCTTTTGATGACCAGGACCACAGCCCATCCAAGATGGCGGCTATGGTGGCCATCTTGAATATTCAGTGTCTGTCAGTTTGAGAACGTTTTGAGCAATCAACCTGCAATTTTTTGACTGTTTGTCTCTGTGAAGGGAAGGTTCCTTGTAATGTCCATCACCACCGTTTCCCCCAAATGCACCATCTGGACCATCACACAACATACCGGTCGGGGGCACATGCCACGCTCTGCGTTGCTCTTGTTGACAACATCAATCGCAACAGTAATAACATTCTCTGACTTGAGCTTGGTGAAACCTTCCCTCCTTCTTCAGCACGAAGGGCCCCAAGTGTTCATTCACTGACGACATGGGACCTACTTTTGAGACCCTTCTTCTCAGTTGTCTCGTCTACGACCCTTAAGCCCCTCTTCCCGCAGTTATTGGGTTTCCATGTTTTGACATTTTCTGCCAAGTTAGCTTTCAGTAGCATAGTGGGTTTACCAATAGGATTACAGTGTTGGCAAAGTTCGTTAGTGGCATGTTAGGATTTAAATTCCAGGCTTATTGAAACACTGTTTGACTCCATTATGTCCTGTGTAGACTTTATCCCTCGGATAGGATTTACCGCATGACTCAGTATGGGGGACGAAAAGCCTTTTTTCATTTTTTCTGTTTTGAAAATCCAGAGTTGAACTTCAGAAGTGACTTTTTAGAAAATCAAGTCCACTAAGCACTTTTTTCAGCTTTGCACATGAAAAATCAAGTTAGATTTTTTAGGCCTAGTACATTTTCTTCCATCTACGTTCGGGCAAATCTGCAACTTGAAGGAAACAAGGGCCCCAGAAAAATTCCTCTCAATTCAATGCTGTCGCTGTCTCTTGAGTGAGAAATCGGCAGTTCCATTGATGGATTGGACCCATGGTCTCAGACAAGACAGGTATTGATGTTGCCACTCCGCCAATCTGACTACACATGACAGAACAGAACCAGCATTCAAAATTTCGAGTGTTTGCAAGTAACCACACGAACGGAAAAATGACAAATAACGTCATTTGGATAGAGTTTGATGTAATTATGTTTTTTGTCAAGAACGTGTTATTTGTGACATCCTGCGAATCTGTTATGCAATATTCGTAATTAATATCTGAATGGTGAAAGTATGTAAAGAAGCGTGGGGTTAGATCATTACTGCACTCATCACCACTCGAACTAAACTAAGCACCAAACATTCCACGATTAATAGGACTATTTTCTCATCACCGGCGGTCATAGGCCTGGGCACACTCCGTGCACCAAATATGGATTGTCGTTAATCATAACCTAAAATGATACAATGTTTTTCGCCCAAATCAGGACACAAGCATAATATCGTTCTAAATGGTAATTGTTCCGTTTTCATACTTGGAGTCGAATTTAGACAACTAGCCCACCTTTTTCGCATGGCGTTCAGGTCATGTCACATACTGAACAAAAACGTTAACAATTTGTTAACATATCTTTTGTAAGAAGACATGCACGTTGCTCATCCATTGCTAACCGTTCTGAATTCAACTCAAGTTGGATGCAATTTACTGTACGTTGCGGTTGGAAATGCACAGAGATCTTCAGGTGGTTTTCATGTCCAAATGCATTGAGTATGGATTCCTATACATTGACGTGCATTCATTTTTCATTAACTTAGTCCGCAGTCATCTAAGTGGTATTTCCAGAAAGGTTGGCTTTGGTATTATGTACTTTGGTACAGAGTTTATTGCAGAAATGTACACGATCTTCCTCCTGCTTAACATGAAATAGCCCACGTGATATTTCTCAATATATTTCTTTATGTTTCCAAAGCGTATTGTCCAAATTAGGTCAATCAGACAATTGGTGCTTTTCATGAAATAACCCGTAGGATTCATACCGTCCGAAGTTTTGTTATTGTAATAATACATAGACACAAGAGTGTAGAAATTTCGCAGACATAGTATATAATATTTTATGTACATTTGTAAGGTCTTCAGCTTATGTGCTTTTGCAACAGTGCTGTGAGACTTATAAAAAATGCAGGTATGGTTTGGCATGTCGGAAGAGCACCACACAAAACCGAAAAGGCTTGCACATGAGATGTACAGCCTGATCAAACAGTGCTCCCCGAGCATATGACCTGTCGTTTCAGTTGCTTGACCAATGCAGCCAAGCTTTGCAGTCTGACAGCGACGGATGGCAGGCAACCACTGAAGAAATTTCAAAAAATTTCACATTTTAGTGTTATTTGCAAAAGTCACCGAAAAAGTGCTCATCAATATATCAAAATTTACAGTATGCATCCTTGCCGGACGCACTTGATCATACCTATTAAAATCGGCATTAGCATCGTATTCAAATCTATCACACAGCGTCCGACATGAAAACTTGTAATTGACAAGCCACAAATCAAAACAGACATGAATAATCTTGCCTATAACGAGAAGATTACCTCAGCCATATTTCACGTATTTGTTGATAGATAAAATCAGCCTGGAATATGTGTATTGTGGATTTGTCGATTTGGGGATAATGGGTGGTTGAGGAAATCAAAGATGTATCAAGTAAAATAAACACTAATTATGGTTACTTGTCCCCAGATTTGGCAGATTTATGTCAAGGTAACAAACGAAGGACCAGTCATCAAACTGTTACCTTGAGGACAGGTACAACCTTGAGATTTGACCTTGAGGTAGAGATTCGACCTTGAGATATTACATTGACCTTGAGGTTCATATTCGACCTTGGTATTTGACCGTGAGATATTATATTGACCTTGAGGTACAGATTCGACATTCAGATTTGACTTTGAGATTTTACATTGACCTTGAGGTACAGATGTGAGGGCCTTGGATGTGCAGAGTGCAGGGAGTGAGTGCAATGGGATGGACCATCGAGGTAAATAATGGAAATTGTGCCCAGTCATCATGAGGTAATCAGGTGAAAGTAGGTCTATTATTATGTAGGTAGGCCTAAACATGTACCAGTACCTCTATGGAATATGCAGATTGGCACTTGTTAACGACGTAACACCGTCACCAGGTTGTCTACATTCACGAAACACCAAGCAATGAAAATATCACTTAATGTTTAGAGTAAATGAAATAATCATGACAGTTCAATAAAAAGCACCCTGGGGACTGAGAGATTATTGTCATCATCTTCTTGAAAAGGCATTCAGGAGCAAGATTTGAACGATCCTCCATAATTCTGAGTGGACAATGACACTTTTTCACCCCAGGGATCAAAATAGCTGACCATCGTCTGAACTCCTTTTTTCAACCCCCTCATCTTCAGATCAGATGACATAATCGACAATTTATCAGATACAACATTTTGACGCTAATTGCACCCTTCGTGTGGATGGTGTCTCATTGTGTCTTTGACTGAAATTGGTGTACGTGAATTGTACAGGAATGTTCACGAATTTCAGATCAAGTTGGGATGAGATGAATTTGTACTGACACCTTGCAGTGGGCGCCAGGTTCCTGCATGTTTTACAAGGCCCCCATCCGTTATTCTTTGTTATTATCAAGTAGGAATTGTTTGAGAAAAATCTCAGGATTATCACGACAAATTTTGGCACAAATAAAAACGTGGGACCACCCACTGATTTTATTGCTCTGTTTGTCAGACGTGTCAGAATGTTCAATTTTGAAAACCCTGCATCCTCTTCCTTGGTCCCAAGTGAACACCGACAAGTTACGGAAATACCCGATCTCTGTCGTCGTTCTCTTTATCTTTGGCCTCACCCTTTCCACTGTTGGAAATTATTAATTTTACAATAGTAATTTTGTAGTAATTTTACAGAAATTACCTGCAGCAGAGTCCCCAGCACTTTCTGTAAATTTATATGATATGATTCATGTTTTCCTGTATTGGTTGGACTCCATTGGACATCCCATTATGATGCCTTCTGAGAGCAGTATGAAAATATAATTTGGTCAGCCTCCAGTCAAGTCTCTGTTAACGTTTATTTAAGTCTGTAGTTTTACAGATCACGCTGTAATTTTACAGATCCAGTGCTGGGGACTCTGCTGCACAGATTTTCTGTAAAATCTTCTGTTATTTCTAACAGTGTGCGGTTACATTTTTCCTTTTCTCCCCTTCCTGGCCCAAACTCTTCACCCGCAACAACCTGTCCTATGTAACACATCCCATCCAACATGTTCAGGTGAACAGGCATGACCGGTAATGGTATCAAAAAGAAACTTCAATGGATGGACGAAGAATTGATTTTCAATTATTATAATTTGTTTGAAAACATCAATCAAGACCAATTTCAACATGCACACAAAAAACTGGAAATGTAACCGTTAAAAAAGGTGAATAATCACTTCGTTAAAATAATCCAAACTACACACGGGCATTTTAACCCACAACATCGTCACATGGTGACACACGTGCTCCAACTAACGTGATTAAAATGACGGAATCTTGGGCCGGACAGGTTTCAATACGGCGGCCATTTTTTTGATAACTACTTGTACATGTAAAGAAGTTGTTTTTTTTCTTTTAAAATATGATAAACTTCTGGGACAGGAACACCAGTCATTCTAAACTCAACCCCAAAACAGCAAAAAACGAAATTAAATGACAGTCTATTTACGTAATAAGTATTGGTACGTAAAGTTGTAAGTCGATACTTGGAGGAATTATAATTCCTCCAAGGTTGATACCTGTGAGAGCAATGCAACAGTCCTGGATGTAACATAAAGGGACTTACCAATTGCGGAGATCAGTAATTTATCCGACCTGATATATTCCAGAAGTGTCTCTTCCGTTCCACGCCCGATGACACTCAGAAATGCTCTGATGGGTATTGAAAATTGCAACAGATAATAGACTTGTCTGCCACTGAATGACAGTCTGGTTCACCCTATATTTTCAATGGACTGAGCAAATCGAGTCTATGGGAGAGTCTATTGAGGGTATACAGGGGTGGAGAGTGGGTGGGGATATTTGGAAGTCTTAGTCAAGATTTTCGGAACCCTTATTATGGGATTTAGTTTAATAAATGGAAACTTCAACACGTGATGCACTACAGAAATACAGGCTTCCCTGTTCAAGTTTGGGTGAATTCAATGAAATGCATTTCATTTCAAATTGACAGAAATATAGTTAATTTTGCATTGAATCTCTACAGGTTTACTTGGTCATCTAATGGTGGACTCGACAACAATACTTAGAACGGGAAATAAATATAAAAAGGCCCCTGCCCATAATGTGTCGGCCATGTTACATAATAATCCATCAATATTTATACAGCATTTTGTACGTCTATGACGAAAATGAAACATGCGAACCACACAACTTGATGGCAATATCGCAGTGCATATCAGTAGAAAAACAGAACAAAACATAGCTCTTCTTAAGATGGAAAATATTTCTATGGGTTTTTGCATTAGCTTAATTGTATAATTGGGGATTACATGTATATACTGCAGCTGGTTTTGTTCTTAAGCTGTGAAACCGTCAAGTTTGAAGGCTAACCACAAACCACTTATACCCTTTAACGGTTGTGCATACACTTTTTTCAAGTCAGCCTCTGTTTTCAAATTAGTCCCAATTGTTAAGAAACTTGGAAGTGTTACCATGTTCCCAAGAAATGGGTTACATAATGTCTAGGTTTCCTTTAACCCCGGAGTCACAGCGAGGCAATGCATGAACATGCACCAACACAAAGTCAGTACATTCTGTGTAGATCAGGAAAAGCACCTTATTTTTGTATGCCACAAGTATATTGATTTGAAACAGGGGCGTAGCTAGCGCGGGGGGCAGGGGGAAAATTGCCCCACCCCGAGCAAAAAGGGACGTAGCAAATTTTCCTCTAAAACGTCATTTTCCCTCTTCAAGCCAAGTTATTGTGGTGTCAGATGTGGGGATAATGCATCTGAGAGGATGTAGATTTTAATTTTTTCGGGGGACCCCAGATCCCATCCGACTTCGCCCTCCAGACGCAACCTGGGGCCTTCCTCAGGCACAAGTAATTTAGTTGTGGTTGCCTGCGGAAGGCCCCCAGGTTGGGGGGGGAGGGATTCGAATCATTACGAGTAAAGTGTGACTTATTTTAGATGAGAATTTCTGTGAATTGGGTAGTAATAAGAGCTTAGTATAAGACTCTTCATTATGTAATGCTGATATTTACTTAATTGCAACAATGGTGTGGTTATTTTGAATAACTGCCTTAAATGGGTAAAATATATAAGTGGGAGACGATTCGTTCCAGGTGCTAGGGAATAATCAGACGACAGGCACAGACTGTCTGGAGAACATGAGTCAGACTACACCTGCACGCTAATATGAATGATAATGCCCATATTAATGAGGATTTTTTATAACACAATATTCAGAATCTTATCCAGGCTGAAGGTCTTTAATTCCCCGTTTCAAAAGACGATACCGAATTCGCAGATCTGCGCACTTCCGCCAAAGTCTCAACCAGAACCTCGATCTGAAACCGGGTGACGTGACGCAATCCATGATTCAGCTACATGTATGGCTGAGATTTCGGCGGAAGTGCGCAGATCTTTGTCGTTTAGTCAGTTTGAGAACGGTCTATTGAAGGTACCAGGCCGGTGTAACGTTTTCTAGTGTTCCGCATGTCTCAGTGTTTCTACACAAAAGTCACCTAGAGAGAGACCACGTGTTTTCAGTCGGGGAAGTAACACAAGGAAATTTGTCACTCTCAGTCTCAGTTCGCAGTGTACCCCACACAATGGGGGGGGGGGGGCACTGAAAGAAAGGACCATCACGGCATTTTACACCATTCTGGATGCTCGCTCCCTCCGTCACCGTTGATTTACAGCGGTCTAACTGTACATAGAATTTGGGAGGTCCGTATGGAACCTCTCTCGTCCACGCTGTTGTATTTCTGAGAAGTTGTTGGAATAGTCCAATAAAATTTAAGATTGCTACGAAAACAAGTTCAACAGTTACTAATTTTCTTTTTGTCTCCTTCCTCTGTCGGTCGGAGTTGCTATGCAATCAAGTAAAACTATTGGTGACACTATGCAAGGGTTTACAAAAGATTAGTTTTGATGACAGCTTTGTTTTTCAGTTAAGTTGAACTCGGCTTATTCTCAGTTGAAAACAAGCAGAGCTGTTCGCATGTCCTGTTAACGTTTTCTTATGGGCGAATGATTCACCATACCCAGAATTTCCTTCCTTTCTTTCTTTCTTTCTATTCTTTCTTTCTTTCCTTCTTTTCCTTCTTATGGAAATTATTAGGTTGGAGAAGAAATGTCTCTCCAGAGGAAACGTATTGTCATGTTCCGAGGTGAAGCAACTGAGAAAGTCCCTCTAAAACAAAACTTTCGTAATGCTGGCTTGGGTTTACAGTTCATGTCCATGGAAATAACTAAAACCATAAAACATTTTTCACATCGCCGGGAGTATGCTATGCCTTCATTCAGCGAGCCACAATTCTTCCATTCTTCGAGTGGGGAACCATTAGGGGATTTATTGCGAATGGGGATCCGAGCTACGATAGAGGGCAGCACACCGGAACCCCGTCCTATGTGTGGGAAATTGATCAGGACCGGGATGTCAGTATCATTAGTTGGGAAAATGGAGGTAGGCGAAATGGGGATGAACCGTTTCAACCACTAGTGACACCTATTGAGGCAGTGGACTAGGTTCCCCATTTTGGCAGCAGGGATAGCGGCCCTGAACAGTGGTTTTTCGACAGGCAGCTCAATGCTCCTGTGATCTGGTAAAACCTAGTAAGTCTCATTTAGACAATTTTGAGAAAATCAAGGAAAACCGTTTTCCAACAGGATTAAACTCCAGGAGACAAAAGGAATTTCGTGTTGCCTTTTTAGTTGGGCATAATGGAAGGTCTTTCCAGTGCATAACATTTCATTTTGTTTGATGGCTTAATCAGGTTACATAATGACTTAGGGTGTTTTTTCCTGATCAAAGTTATTTCAGTGGTTACGGTTTTCATCAACAAGAACCTTAAGGGCGGCGCACACGAGCGACTAAATCTGGGCGACCGCCGACGAGACTGGTGGTGCGACTAGACATCAGCCAATCAGAAGCGCCAAATCTTGTCGCTCTGGCGGTCGGAAGCCAAGTCGGCCGACAAATCGGTCAAAATAGTCGCTCGTGTGCGCCGCCCTTTACTGAGACGGGTTTTATGCATTTTTATTTCATAATATGAAGGGATAATACCTAGTAAGTTCAAATTTGGGGCTAACTCAATTTTCATAAAAAAGTGACTTACTAGGTTTTACCAGATCACAGGAGAATGGCTGTGACACCGAACCCACAGTGATCAAATATCCCACTCTTTCCGGTGGCATTTCTCGGCGTCAGACAATCACGCTCTAATTTGAACAAATTAATTAAACATGTAACTTGCACTTCGATTTTAATTAGATTGTGTAATACTTCAGAAGATAATTGATATAGCTGATTTCAATTGCATTGTTCAACTCGTGTAGAGCAATTATCGTAATCCTCACAAACCAGGAAGAACGGACTTCCTGGCACTAATCAGAAAAGAATGAGCCAAAACTACATTAGATTATTTTGAATTACCACTGAACTGTTAAGAAACGATTGTGATATCCTAAATGGGCAATCACGACCTAGTGTTCCTTACCATCATCTTAGACAGTCACGTAACTTCAAGGGTATACGCAAATTCTTCGTCAGGCTGATAGTGAACAATAGGTTGCCCGCAAATGGACATAGTTTACGCACTCTGTAAAGTTCTGAGAGCTTTTTGAATTAGGTCTCAGCCTACCAAATATGAACAAATGTAACTTATCTTCAAGAATAGTTTACAAGTTTCCTTACCGTTGTCAACATTTCACAACATCAGACAAGGAAGTCTCTTAGTTGTAGCAAGGAATAGGCCTACTTCAGGTAAAGCCTCAATTGTTTGGCCACTTGATCAACAATGTTTTCTAAGAGAACTTCCAATCGAGCGAATCTAGGTGAATTACCATGCAGAAAAACCTTTTTTGTTGGGGACTTATGTATGTTTAGTTTAAACATATCTTTTTCTTCTTGTAAAAAATGGTTTGGGCCGGCAGAAGTTCTATGAGCTTACTAACCCTCACCACGTACAATGAATCTAACAGGCAATGGTGACAGGTGTTACAGTCGTTGTAAGTTATTAAGAATAAGAAACGGTGGAGAGAGAGTGATGAGGGAAGATAAAGCTTCTAGACTGAGTTTCAAGTCGGGGCCAAGATTCGGCATCCCCAAGCAAACCCAGCGTCAGTGACCCCATTGCTCGGACGACACATCCCACGACCAGGCCCGGATCCGGGGGGGCGTGGGGGCATACGCCACCCCCCCCCCCATTTTGGCAGAGTAATGATTTTTTAGCAAGAAAAAAATTGATCAGACAAAAATCGAGTATTTCTGATGCCAGGAAAATGCATCTAAAGTACTAGAAATTGTCAAATTTTCCTTGGGGAGGCCCCAGATCCCCGTTTGGGCTTCACGCATTCGGTTCTCG
>NMRB01001845.1:53758-86305 GCA_002633025.1 Notospermus geniculatus | reverse complement strand
CATCCCATAATGATGCCTTCTGAGGGCAGTATGAAAATATAATTTGGTCAGCCTCCAGTCAAATCTCTGTTGACATTTATTTAAGTTTGTAATTTTACAGATCAGGTCTGTAATTTTACAGAACCGTCCTGGGGACTCTGCTGCACAGATTTTCTGTAAAATCTTCTGTTATTTCTAACAGTGCGTCACCAACAGGAGAAGCTGGACCCTGGCAATGCCCAGACTTCTCTGACCTTATATACATCTTGATGTACATCTGACGTCTATACAGAATTACATGAACTCTGAACAATATTCCGATGGCCACTACAAACACCTATTAAAACTTGTTGACTTCACCTCGCCCCTTAACCGCACTTCACTGCATTAATTTCAACGCTGGTCTTTCATGTTTTTCCGTTCCATTTGCTGCAATTAACAAATAGCTGCATCGACTCCACAGAGAGAGATTAGTGGTCACAGATGCGTCAGCAATGGTAAAATGATCAATCACTAGACCATGAAGCCCCGACAGGCGACTGGTTATCACCACCGCTTAGTAAGCGGTAGGTTCGGGTTCGAAACCAGCCTGGACCAAATGGGATTAATCATCCCTGATGCTACAGTCCGTCGCATGGGACAGTAGGCAATGGTGCCTTGTGCCTTGTACCTTGTTCCTTTGCAAGGGCAAGTGAATGACCCCATCAAAGTGAGGATCATGAGTTGAGTAATTGAGTAGCTGAGATATGGCCTCTTCCATACTTACCAGGGCCAATGCTGGCTTCGGCCCTGAAGGAAAAATCTAGTACAGTACTTGAAACGCCGGCATGAACATGATCGAGTAGCTCGTGACATTTGGCTTCTTCCATTATTATTTGGGTCAATAATGCTTTGGCTTCGGGCCTGATGGAAAAAAAGCAACAATTTTGGTGATTCTTGATTCTTCAGTTGACCATCATGCAGTGTCAGTCCCTTCCACCGAGCCTCGTTTTTCTGGAGGAGAATGTCGATGATTGCTTTCTTCGTTTTCGACTCGGGTGTGTGGGGAGGGGAGGGGAGGGGATAGGGGTCTCTTGGTGGAAGGCACTCCGGATAATGCCATGTTGGTGTCTACCATCTAATCCATTAGTCCTTGCTTTACATGCATCTCTTCCATTTTCTGTGAGAAAAATGTATCCACTTTTTGCTAATTACATGTAGTCATGTGCACTGCATGCAACCCATTTTCTAACTTAGGTTTTTTTTGTGCCACATGCTGGTTAATTTTCATCCTGATCAATGATTACTGGGTCATTATGTCTCAAAGTCAATCAAAATCATGACATCTAAATCCAATTAAATTAGTCAGCGGATTAGCACACGCATCTGCACTGATTCCCAATTTAGATGCAACACCCTGGTCATGATATAAAATGCAGTCTGTGTTTTAGAGCCTCCGTTTATCAATATATCTTTGACAGTAGTCAGTCATAGTACCCCAACCCGCTTCTATTCTAAATCCCACAATCCAAAATCCACAAAATTACTCATACTGGCTGCAACTGACGATTACTGAATCTGGCCTCCGATGTGACACCAGCTTTGACAGTGGATAATTTTTCTATTCTCGCGCAATCGATCGTGTGTGTGACCGATAAGTCTCGCACTCCATCGCGAAACACAGTCGAATTACTCACAACCAGAAGTGAGAACTGTTGAATACTAATTCCAGTGCTAAAGCACGTTCGATACGGTTCCACAGTCACCTCTTCCGGGCAAAATGACCAATGACGCTGAGTGTGTCTCATTGTATAAACATCCTAACCGAAATTGATATCGAATTCTCCTTCTCCCCCGAGATCAACAACTAGAGGGGTAACAAGTGCTGTCACACTTGCCGACAATTCGAATTTCGATATTGACGTTCGGTCCTAAGATACTATCAAAAATTCATAAGCTCGCCTTATAAATTTTTGATACTATATACAGTCACAAGTCTAGTTGTGAAAAACAGACGACAGTTGAAATAACTTTGACACTAATATAATTTGTCCATGAGGCTAAGTATTTATGGCTAAATCCCGATGCACGCAAATGCTTTGGCTCCATGGGTGGATGCACTGCGTCGATTGTACATTTGGGTATACAGTGTAGCATGTGTTTTGCTACACCATTTGTCTGTCGAGACTCAGTAAATTATAATTAACTCGGACTGTCCTCTGGTATTAGTAGCCTTCGATTTGACTGAACCACAATGTGGATACGAAAGTGAGGCTGGTTGTCAGGGCAACCAGAAACACTCACCGATCAGCTGTGCAGGTGAGGTGAGGACACACAAGGACAAGTCAATGTTCATGTACAACTGAGTTGGCTATAGAACTTGACGTCTGGTCTCTCGTCTATCAGGGCACACAATGGACCACCTTGCATGCAAAAATCGGTCGATCCATACTCAGTCAAAGAAAGCTTGTACTGTCCTGCAGGCCTGAACGCCTTTTCTAATACAAATGTCGGGTGAATTCCCCTTGGGCTGTGATTTTCACGTTGACTACTGTTGAATGGTAACATGAATATATGTCTGATAGTTTGTAATGATCATTTTGATAAGGTTAAATTTTAGGGTCACGATCCGGGATAACCTGAATGACCAAGACAAGATTGTATGGATCACCAAATAAGAACGCCTGTCTATCAATGTTTGGGTTTAGGTGGTGGGTTGAATGTGTCAACCATGTGGCCCGAAGGCAGTCCTCGTCGACCGACGTTGGTGTAGTCTCGGTCACCCAGCCTGTTTCGAATCTGGGGATCCGATAAGCAGTACTGCGGAACAGAACGGCGGGCTGCGCGAGACTAACGTGATGGTCGACGTTGTTGTTGTCGTTAGCGTTAGCCAAAGTGTTGGTACGAGACCACACGCATCCTGGCGCATTTAGCTGTCTGTTAATTATCCCCAGTGGCAGTGTCCCTCTCCAGGGGGCAGACACAAATGGCTGCTGCAACCATACCCCCCTAAAAAATCACCGGCACATTTCATTCAGACCAAAGGGAACTCTTCCAATTATGCCATACGAGTCTACTTGCAAAAAAATTTGTGGGAGGGAGCCGGGGGCTTTAACTGCACCACCATTTGTTGAGATTGGTCGTGCCCCTAGGACATTGGGTCATATGAATAAAGACTAGTAAATGCTTTTACTTGAATTTTGCAATACAAATGCACTAGGCAATGCTGTACAAATCTGAAGTAAAAGCATTTGCTAGTCTTTATTCATATGACCCATTGCATGTTCTCTTACGGTCCACCACATCAACATGCCGTGTGATTCCATCATCACTGCAAACAATGAAACTTCACAATCAGTAGTTGTGTTACTATCATTGAACGGCTATACCTTGCATGATGTGTAGCATGTAGACTGATCGTACTGCCACAATGGACCATCTGTGACATGAATGACATGCAACTGGGTCCGCCTTAATCAAGATGTGCATATTGTTCCCATTAACATGTGGGTCGTAATGCGAGGTGATGTGCTGTTATGGATTTTATGTCGAGTTGCCCACGTCCTGATCGGGATGCGAAAATTGGTGTGACGTGACACTGAGTTGTGAGGACCAACATCAAGCCATTATGCCATCGACACGTAGGGTAATTAATATTGCACCCCCGATGACATTGTGTTATGGGTGCCTGCCAATCGGCATCAAGTCATCCATCCGACAGCGTAAAACATGCTTGACGAACTCAAAAGGGACGTCCTGTCAGTGCTATGCTCTGTTAGACCGAGTAACACATTTTTTGCTGAATTTTATTTCCAACGGAAGTAGCTTTCCATTTTTGAACAATTATGAAATTTTTCATATTTTATACAATGAACGTGATGCCGTCAGTTGGTTTTACATTTTGTAATGAAATCAACGTAGCATTATATGAGACCAATTGAAAAGTCACATCGCAGGTTCTGCACTGGTACGAACATTTTCTGTTATGTTTGCCCCGTCAACTTAATCTGTCAACTACATATTACAAAAGGATAATGGACAATATGACATCAGCCAGTTGCTGCAGAGGCCTACATGTACTTCATCTGATCAAGGACGTAGTTCGACCTAGGAACCTCAAACATAGTGTACAGGTACCTCATAGTTAACTCTCAACTCTGAATTATATGCTGACCATTCCTATCTTTATCTCTGTGCTGTCAAACCAAACCTTATACGTCATCAACAAGTTTTGAAACTGGGGCAAATTACATGTGGCTGTAGTCTTCAAACAGTTC
Organism: Notospermus geniculatus; assembly: GCA_002633025.1. NCBI lineage: Eukaryota > Metazoa > Nemertea > Pilidiophora > Heteronemertea > Lineidae > Notospermus > Notospermus geniculatus. Next base: position 82,070 of record NMRB01001845.1, on the reverse strand, counting down.
GACCTAGAACCTTCAAACAAATTGAGGGGCTACCTCCTCTGTGGAATTATCTACAGTATATTCCCGAGCAGAATGGCCAAGGGACTTAAAACTTTGTCTGAGCATTTATTTATTTATTGGATATCTGAGCATGGAGGTATTATTAATAATACCTCAATGGTCTGAGTAAATCTATACCTCATAGCAACATCTCAGAACCCTGAAAGGGATATCGTCCAGACTATTTCGTATCATTACCAGCAACAGGGCCACAGCGTCTATATTTAGCTCATTACTCATTGTCAAATTAAGAGACAAGGTAAATGGCAAGTTGCATTGTTCTCCCAATTGTTGCCGAAGTTTTATTGTTCTCCCGATCGCTGTCGAAGCACGTTTTCCTCCTTTGGTTGACTCACCAATCAATTCAATAATCGTTGGTGTGTAGCGTTTTATGATACGGATGGCGAATTCAATGGGATTATTGATGAAGGGTGGGTTACGCATGCAATGAAATCTCTGATGCCTGACTCACCCTGGACTGAGTTCAGGCGGGAAGTGTGGAAGCAGTTGTACCTGATCTCCTTGGTCGCGGGTTCAATTTCCAACTAACCTTAAAAACTATGATTTTTTTCGTTAAATTCCAGCTGCACAGCCAGAAATGATATACGATAGTCTGATCAGTGTCTAACAAAATATTGATAATACAACTACATAAATGATTCTAACTTGTCTCGATTTCCAACTTGTTTGCCATTTTGTCAAATCAAATAGCCAAAGGCAAAAAATGGTCAACAATACCAGCGTTGTTTGATATGTGATAAAGTGCATATTTGCTGAGACCATAGCTCAAGGTTATTTTCACCTCGTGGCATTAGGCAAAAGAAGACTCATTCAATCTTCGATCTTCCAACCTGAACCCGGACTTCATTCTTCCAGCTTAAATCCCCGGACTTCAACCTTCAAGCTTGTACCCCCGAACTTCAATCTTAAAGCTTGTACCCCGGACTTCAATCTTAAAGCTTGAACCCCCGGACTTCAACCTTCAAGCTTGTACCCCCATACTTCAATCTTTCAAGGTTTGTACTCCCCCCCCCCCCCAGACTTCAGTCTTCTAGCCTGAACCCCGAACTTCAATCCTCAAGCTTGAACCCCGGACTTCAATCTTCAAGCTTGTACCCGCGGACTTCATTCAAGCTTCAACACCCCGACTTCATTCAATCTTCAAGCTTTAACCTGGACTTCAATCTTCAAGCTTGAATGCTGAAATCCTGATTCGAGCTTGAAGATTAAGTTCGGGCTCAAGCTTGAAGATTGAATCGTTTCGATTGAAGCTTGAAGATCGAAATCTGGAGTTTGAAACTTGAAGCTTGAAGACTGAATGGCTTTCTGGGCTTTCGCAGATCGGTATTTGGACTGCAAAATGACAAAAGGTTGAATTCAAGTGTCTCTCTGACTAAAATATCCGATAACCGTTTTCGGGTTTTGATTGGCTGCGTATTTTTCTGGGATACACTAGTCCAAAAAAAATACTATCTGGATGACTAACTCAGGTAAGAGGACCAAACTTCCAAATATCAAGTAGTTAAATCAATCAATGAAGTCGGACACCCACAATTCTATGAATCTGCCAGTTCGGTATGAGCCTTCGAACTACTTTAAATATTCAAGGTAGAGAAGGAGGTGTTACATTTCATGATAGCTTTAGTGTTAATCACTTGAACAGTGGGTTCCAATAACTGTTAGAATTCGCACTCTTCTATCAAACATGAGCAGGTATACTTTCAGTTTTAGGTTTTTCTTCCGATAGATTAGGTCTGCGGAAAGTTATTTGAAGAGCTCACTTAGCTGTCTACAAATTATCTTTCTGGCTCAGAGTCTTAACTTTTTTCATTTAATTTTTTTTCACAAGATTTGAAATTATCGAAAAACAGCATTATTGGTAGGCCTTCTGTGTAAGTTAAAGCTGACGTGTGTCAGATCGAACGAAAGAAAAATGACCAAAAGCAATGTCACATTCTGCAGTGCTTCTTATTGTCTTATTGTCTTATTTCCAACAAAGATAGTTGCCTACTAGTTCTCCCACATGACGTCGTGGCCATTCATTGTCCAAGCATGACATACATGTAACACTCTCAGACAATTATTTTACCTACATGTAAGTTTTTGTACTCATGGTCCGCTTGACCAGCAGCGTGCCAGCGGCCATTTATGGCATTAAACTTCTGACATCAATGACCGCCGCCATCTTTGTTGGAAAGGTCTAAGAAGGATTTGACGGCGGTGTTTTCCCAAATGAAAAAGGTACGAGAAATACAAGGTCCGAGGCGAGATCAAAATTAGAAGTTTCGTTCATCGCACTAGTCTTTGCCTCGATGCGTCGCGATCCAACTGTTTCGTGAGACTTTCTGAAGAAGCAACCGTCAGCGTAACTGCAGCGGCCTACTGATATCCTGCTCATCAACAAACTTAGAAACAGAGGTCAGATGAAATTTTAGACATTTCCAAGGCCTTCACGTCTTAATCACAGGTATTTTAGGCGCATCCCACGCATTCTTTGACCCACACGGAGCTTGTAACTTCCTCTGACCAAGAAATCTTCCAAGAAAGAAATAAACTTGCCAGGTGTACCCTATGAACTTCTCCTTCGACTTAAATTAGACCGTTTAATTACAGTGTTCAGCTCGTTAGACTCATTAACCTGCAGTCGGGAGCTAACATCAAGCAAAGACCACGCGGGATATACAGAGTGTATCAAAAGAAATGCGACGTTGGATGCGGTGTAACGTTTTTTAATGTTCCCATCAGGCCCGGATCCAGAGGGGGCACAAGGGGCATGTGCCCCCCCCCCCTATTTTTTGAGGGGCAATGATTTTTTTACTGCATTTTTTTGGAAATCGTCTAGTATTTCATGTCTAAGATGCTGGGAAATCGCATCTCAGAGCTTTGATTTTTCAAGTTTTCCCGGGGGAGGCCCCCCCGGACCCCCTTGGTGTGCGCGGACCTGCGGTGCGCGCCAACTGAGGGCTTGGCCTCAGGGTTGTGCCCCCTTTATTTCTAAACCCTGGATCCGGCCCTGCCCATCTATGAGTGTTACCATACTATTGTCTGACGTGAGAAACTGTGACTTGAGAATAGCAGACACAGGGAGAAACGCGTCGATCCATCTGCGAGCGTTGTGCACAAAACACAAAATTCGCTGCTTCGGAGACCAAAAACAACAAATTGGCCAAGATTATCAGGGGCAAAAAGTTCACGAAAGTCATTGAATTATCAGACGGCTAATTTAACTGTCTGAAAATAAACCTCAGCAGGTAACGGAAATTGAATAAGGCAGAAGGTGAAGTTAGGAAGGTAAAGAGGAATGCTTTTTGCATGTATACAGGAATCACTCGCCAATAAGGCCCTCTCTTGTAGAACACCATTGTATATGTATGCAGAGTGGCAGATCCTCCAGGGTCACGAAAAAGAAGAGGTGTACTTATATATTCTTGATGATAGTAATATATTATTTATGCAGATCAGCGACAATTTCTTTCTCAAGCGCACCCCTTTGTTAACTCAGGGTCATTTCTAAAGATTTTCCTCAGCAATGAGGCTAGAGGGCATTTTACTTCTGTTACACTAATGTACTGCAATTCCAGTACCACATTATCGAAGGGCCATATGATAGCTCCTTCGAGAAAATGATACCAGGTTTTTCGCATCCACATTGAAATGTACATGTACTCCCTAAATGCAAGGACATGAATCTCAGGGCATCTTTTTCAAATATTTCGGGAACGGGGGCTTCAAGATCCCTTTCAGACCAATTTTGGCCTACTTGAAGACAAGGTCCACCAACATGTACCACAACCCGTCTGAATCAACTGGTACCCAGAATTCTCTCGTGCAACACTTTTTCTATAGTGAATCACCTGCAGACACCATAACTTGAAAACTTCACTAAAAATTTTATTTATTACAACAGCTGTTGAAGTATGCAATACTCGTTCTCTCCGACCTCTACCAATAATGGCCCCTAGGCCTACATACTTTTTATTCACACGTAGCTAATTCTCAAATTTGAAAACAGCCGAAGTTCATGTCTGAAATTATCAATATACCTTGGCAAGAAAATGTGTTTTTTTCTCGTGCTGTCAATATAGGTTTTAAAAACGCAAGAAAACATGAAATAGAAGTTGTTTACCATAATATACATGTGGGAAGGCAAGCTGTATAAATGAGACATTGCCGTGTATAGAAGTATGTATCAATCAATAACCATGTACAATACACCGATCGTGTGTGCCATGAAGGTATAGCATTGAGGAACGGTATGGTCGTCATATTTTAATTTACATAGATAATCGTCAGTTCTAAAATACCTTGGTATCTGGTGCGTCTGTTTCAAATGGACAATGCATTAGCCTCGTTCTGAATGCAGTGGGTTTTGGTCAAGTAGGCCTATAGTCAACACCAGAAAGAGATTATCTAAATAGATCGAGATAATCTCCTCCTGTCAACCCCGATACCGGTGTAACGTTTTCTAGTGTTCCCCACATCTCAGTGTTTGGATGCAGAACACATGAAAGAATGGTAGGTGCCCCTCCCCTTTTTTAGATTAAGTATTCAATTCCCACTCAGCGCTTGAAATAGATTCGTGAATTACGTAGAGCACAAAAACGCCCATTTGAGAACTTTTTTTAAATCACTGGATACCCCAAAGTTGTAGAAACACGGGTAACAGAGGGTTGGTGTAAAACTAAATTAGCTAAAAAAGGCCATCAAAAAATTGAAGTTTTTCTATACCATATGCACATAAAAGCGTTATATTATACACAATGTACACAGCAAATGCATTACATTACATACATGTACCTCACAATGTTACAATTCAATATGAAATTGATTTACAGCCCGGTATAGGGTAAATTTGCGACAAAATCTCGCAAAGTAACCCTTGGATGGCATCAAAAATATCTATTGGATATTTCAAAAATACCTGTTTTTGATGGCATTTAATAAAATTTAAAAAATTGAGGGCGAAAATTCAAGCAGGAATGGAAAAAAAACATAACGCCATGTGCTGTGAAACGATACAACGAAAAAGTATCAACGTACCTCAAATTACGCCAGCAACGGAACGCCGCGAATCAATTTGCAATGTAATCCAATGGATACGTTATCCGTCTGCGATTTTTAAAATCGCCAAATTATGTCCTGAATTTTGAGATAGAACTTTTCGACGACCATCAAACGGAAGTGAAGTTGTGGCATGTACTCCGGAACAGCGACAGAAGCGAGAATGCGCGGAGCCTCTCAATGAACTGCGACGGAATAATGTCGCCCCTCAACTGCAACCAGGTGTTTGTTGAATACGATATATAGCTGTATGAATCAGGCTGATTCACGTAGTATGCGCATGGGCGTCCCGCAGTTTTAACTATCGTTTGGTCGTTGAAGCGAAACTGGCCTCTAGCATATCCTGTCACGTTTATCCAGACCCGGTTGTTGAATTTTCAATCAAAAACCCATAGCTTTCGATTATATTTTGCATAAGATTGCCACGAAAGCTATCGCATGGGTGGGTGGGTATAAAAGAACAATTTATATGGGTGGAGCCAGCTGGTTGAGTCAGTCGCTGTTTTAGAGATTGTTACATGTTATCATCAGGTGCGCCGGACTGTGACTGTTTTGAGACACTGAAGCAAATGAAAATTCATGTATCACCAGGTGACCGTCATGCGTTCAGCCTAAAACCGTATTGAAATTCATTGATTTAACCCTTGCATTGCGCATAATCTCAAATCATCAAAAACGAGTATCTTAGGCCAAACTATTTCACTACATGTACGTAACGCTTAATTTTATGTTTAGCTCCGAAAATCAGCTGTCTGGGACTGCGTATGGACCTTTCCAACAAAGATGGTGGCCCACTCGTTCTCCCACATGACGTCGTTGTCATTCATTGTCCAAGCATGATGTAACACTGCCAAACGCATCCTCTTAGACAATTATTTTATCTTTTTTGCCCATGGCCCGCTTTACTATAAGCTGTGGTTACACTACATAGAAATCCCCGGGCTTTTTGAGCCCGTGTCAAGCCCGTGCCTGAAAAAAACCCGCCTGAGACCCTGCGAATGTCTACACTACTAAAATCTAGCTGAACTTAATTGCTACGCCCGGCGATAGGGTCGCTACTGGCACGCACTCTTCACGAACAGGAGGCGCTAAATTGGAGTGCTGGCTTTTTACCGCGCATGCCCACAAGACACGCCGCCTGTCGCGGTGTTCAGGAACTAGACAAAGCCCGGGTCTATTGCGTCTACACTACTTAAAAAACCCGCGGGTCTAAATAAAGCCCTCCAAAAACCCTTCGAAATCGGAGGGTTCAAAAAGCCCGGACTTTTCATCCCCGAGTCTATTAGACCCGCGCTTTTAACAGGTGTAGACAGAAAAAGCCCGGGTGAGACGCGGGTTTTTATGTAGTGTAAACAGGGCTATTGTTTAGCGTGCCAGCGGCCATTGAATGGTATTAATCTTCTGACATATGGTGAGAACTGTTTGACCGCCATTGTTGGGAAGGTGTATAGACCTTGAATTTCAACATGAACCCAAGACCCCAAGTTATGCAATTAATATGTTTAGTACCCACATTTGTGGCATGAATTTATGAATTTGAGAATTTATCTGAAATTCTCCATGAGCGTTAATCTACTGTATGGATTAACTCTTTGACCCTTGTTTTCATTCATATGCAATGGAAGGAAATGCATTCGTCAGCTGAAAAGCATTCCGGTAAATACAACACTGTAACGGTCATGAAAGAAAAAGTCCACATACAGACACAATAACCAAAGTTCACAGTAGGCCTAAAATATCTTAGCCTTACTCATCATTGATAATGCCTTTTATATCAAATTTATCAATGCCTGTTTTGGTGGGTTTATTGACCATTAAGTAGGCCTACTGTTATTGAGGAGTTCTCAGAAGTTCAAATTATATAAAGGGGAAGAACCACACGTACGCGGTTCTGCTGCACTTGTAACATAACCTGTGTAGCGAGTCATACACATTCGTAACACTTCGGGTCTTTCCGTCATTCTTTGGTGAACATCGAAAATCTGGCACGGTTTCGAGCTCTAAGTTGAGAATGGAGTTTCTACACATCACGAAAAGTTACCCATCCCTGGCCCGTATTTACATCTTGTTGCTACCAAAGGATTCCTGTCCTTTCATCTCTCAACTGCACAGGTTGTCTCATGTCAGGATGTTTTGCAAAAAACGGTTCATGCTGGTTTTACTTGGCCGAGAACCCAGATGGAAGCCTTAATCAAGTTGACCAGTTTCGCCGACAATTACCTACAACATTGATAACACACCAAAAGAAATGTTAACGTTGGTCAGCTCGTATACCAAAATAACTGTGAAATGTTTGGAGCATGCATGGCATCGTCCCAAGGGTTTGGTCTGCAGATCTCCACCATTCTCCCATACCAGGGTTTTGCCTCACCCCTCTTCAACACTGTGCGAGCGTATCAAGATGAGCGAGGTAAAAACCTTGTATGGGAGGATGCATCTTCATTGATGACGGGACTGACCCGGCAATAATGGTTATTATTTGTAACTGGATTATACCAGCGATGAAACGAGATCCGCAGAAAGTGAATCTGCTGTGGGACCAGAGGCCATATTAGTTGGAAATGATCGACTAATTACACGGGGATGAGTGATGAGGAAAGGCGGTGCGGATGCTCCGAGCAGGCAACGAGAGAAATATGGGCGTTAGGCTAGGCGCACATTGACGGCAAAACTCAATGCGGTAGGGGTGTTTTTAAAGTCGACTGACCCAGCACACCAACACAACGCCATGAGTGAGTCCCAACATAGGAACCCCCTGATGACCCGCTTCTCAAAGGACAAGAAGCTGAGTTTCTATTGCAGTTGAATTGTTTTTCTTGGGGTGATCATCAACTTCGAAAATTTTTCTTTCTTGCGAGGTTATGGCACCTTTTTCCCGGTCCACAAATAATTAAGTCTACGCCGGGAAATCAACATTCTGCAACAATGGACATTTTTCACCATTGATTACGTGATAATTAAGACGGATTACGTCGGTGCATTATTAGTCATTGTCCGAATGTGCACAAAGAAAANGTCCAGGGTGTCCGGACACCCGCCCTGGCACATTGTGCTGCTTGTCTTCCTGGTCTATCACTTGTCTAAGCTGCATTTTTGAAAATATACTGGTTACTTTTGACGTACGTACCCTCCACTTTGTTGTCCATTTTGACTATAAGTAAAATCCACGACGCCAATCATGTCATAAAAGCACACTTAATCACACAATTTGTTATGCCCTGAAATGCCGGGAAAATGCATCTGAGAGCGTCTAGATTTTCAAATTTTCTGGGGGAGGCCCCCCAGACCCCCGTCGACGCGCGCCTTCGGCGCGCATGTCGGGGCTTTGCCCCCTCCTGAGGTCCCCCTTTTGGATGGATTGGACGCCCGCCCTTGGCAAATCCTAGATCCGCCCCCGCCTGTTTACGTTATCAACAAATTCCCTCCAACACTGTTGATCAACATGAAATATGATACTCTTTCAACAATGTTTCACCGTCGAAACTAGTCCGTCAACACTGTTGATCAACACGCCAGGACTTGCAACAAGTCTGTTGATAGAAATAGGTTTCTGCAGCTGCTTTGTTGCATGTTGCTGGTACGCTTCAACACCAGATACTGGATCAGCCAATCAGATAATGTATCTAAGTCATGTGACAATCACATGATCAACAAAATCATGCTGATCTTGCATGATGCTGTTGCATGATGTGTAGGCCTAACTACATGTATGCTTGTTGAAGGAGGTTTGTTGAAGGTAAATTGTTGATCAACGGTGTTGCAGGGAATTTGTTGATAATGTAAACCCAACTGTAGGCCGGGACCACATAGGGTAGACCCCCTGTAGGGCCACATAGAACCCGGGCCACATAGTGTAGACCCCCTTTAGGCCTACATACGGCGATCGACATCATCTCTGCGAGCATCGTCTCTGAGCTAAAATTTATGTTTGCTACCTACATGTAATCTCTGCCAGTTCGTCCACACGGCTTACAGACTTGATTTCCTATCTCGCTGACATGAATTTGTGTTTGCACTGCCTGCTTTAGGAAACACACCCAAATATTTTTTACTACATCAGCATCTGTGGGTATCTTCAATCAGATGGTAATTCATACTGCAAATGCTGCAGGTGAAAGAGGACTGCCAGACTAAAGTGCAGGTGTAAAAGAAGTGTCATCTGCCGTTATATAATAGAATTCTGCTATTTCAAAGGTGCAGTCTAGACTGATAACTTTCCTATATCGGTTCATTTGATAAAATAATATAGAGACTCCGTTTTAAGAATGTCATCTGAATGGCATATTGATGTTAACATGATGTTGATTTTAGTAATAATGGCCCTAAAGTGAAGATGGTCGACAGATTGTGAACAAATTTCGTCCAATTCTAAATCATCAGCGAAGTGAAACACTCTTAGAAGGATTCGAATTTGTAAAATCCGTGGGAGGTCAGAACGAGGTCGTTACTACGGTGGCTTTGTCCGGTTTTGAAAGGGATTATTGTCCATCTCTGAAGAGGATGATTTAAACATGACAGTTGACTCCTCTTTTACGACACTCATGTGGTCACCAAGGGATCAAAATGGACAAATAGCCAAACATGTAAATTTAACCCTTGGAGTGAATGTCAGTCGTAAGAAGAATTGTAAATTGACCCAGTCTGGGAAAACGAGACGTCAGTCTCCAGCAAGTTGGTGACAAGGGCCTTGACTAGCTTAGATCATCAACTCATTGCTGGGGAATACCGGTAGCCTCCATTTAATAAATAATGATAATAATAATATGAAAGTTGTTTGTATAGCGCCTCTATTAAAAGGAATTGTCAGTGGCGCTTCACAATAAGTAAGAAGAGGAAATTAAAAATATTGCCTAAAAAGATTTCTGTACACCTATTTCTGTATACAGCTATTTCTGCTTATTTCGTATACAGCTAATTGACCGGGCTAATTGATTTCAGCCTTGTGGTGTAACCATTGCTGTAACCATTAACTATGTCATGGGGGAGAGAGGGGAGATGTCCAGGGGCAAATAGGCTATCTAGGGAGTAGGATGTAGCTGACAGACAAGGCTGGAAATTTTTTTCATCAACTGACAGTGTACGTGTCATACATTAAAGTTGATAGCTTGTTGGACGGCACGAACAACTCGTCATTGCACTCGGCCTGCAGTCGTTCAATGCATAGCCTACTGTAGGCCTACTAATAATATACGGATGTATGATATACGAGCTTTACATTTACATGTACATTTCATGTCAAGTACATGTACTTTATATGGGCCTACTGCATGTTACTGATCGGCAGGCTACACGCTGGGCACGCCAGCTGATACCACATACGTGATATAAATGCAAATCTATCTCACGAGTCCTTCATAAACCATTTTCGTGGAATCGCCCTTATTTTTCCATAAAGACTTCTGGAAAATGATAAACAACATTTGCAATTGATTTCCATACTGTACTTAATGTTCCATCACCTCATGAGGTTAAGTAGGACCTTTCCCATTCAATATAATGGAAAGAAATACTAGTACATAGCTCTAGTTCACGAGGGGCAAAATGCCATTTTCCAAGATGGCCGCATGGCAGCCATATTTGAAGTCTGATCGGGCCGAGATTCACGCACACAAAAAGCCGAGGGCCAAATACATGTAGACCTGCAGTGTCATGAACTCTGCCAGGAATATCATAACCGTTATCTGGGGGTTAAGGTTTATGGAATATTCTCTTCAATGCAACAGTTTGAACTCTGAAATTTCAGTTCGCTTTCACCAGCAATTCATAAAATATTCCTCCGCAGCAGACAGACTACAGACTTTGAGAGGTACACAGACAATGCGATTGTAGTCATTAAGCCACAAACTGACAAATAGTGCATAAACATATTATCTCATATAATATTTGTGACGCTTCCAGTGCCTGTCAAAATCGAACAAGTCTGAAGCCCAATCTCATTTTCATGACGGGGCAAAGCTGCTAAATATTTTAGTGAGGTCTGTCAAGAGAAGAACCAAAAGTGGTACACATTTTTTGTGAAATCACCGGCAATGTATACACGCGAACGAATGAAATTTTCAGTAAAATGTCACATAGCTTTTCAAAATGCAGTACAACGTTTGAAAATCAATTGTTACTGTGTTTAAAAGGCACAGAATGCCATTGGAACTATTAGGTCGACGAGCGTCCCACATGAAAATTTCGACAACTTTATTCTTGCACTTGAGGACGTGTTGGTATGTCAACCACCGTGCCAGGCAAACCAATTGAAATTTATTTTTACTGAATTTATCCATGAATCACATGTTTTGAATTTTATTTGCCTTTTTCAAAATAACCTCATTGTAGGTTGACCCCGTTATCAGTGCATCTTTTGAATGAGACTTCAGCTTTGACGGACAATGTCATGGTTACAAGCCCCAGCTGCAAAGAATAGGTTACAGGTCCCATTGATCGAGTGAAAAATAATTGCCCTTGTGGCCCTTGAGCCTTATTCATTTTGCCACCTGCAGACAGCAGCTCAAACCTTTCTGCCCAAATTTTCTTACAAAATGCTCAGCTGAGGGTGCCATATTTAAATCATTACGTCAGCAGTTCGAGACACAACCAGTGCGATGAGCTGCTGAAGCGCAAAACTGAACCAGGCCTATTGTTGAACAGCTGACTCATTGGTCGTTGCTTTTGCCATTGGCAGATGAATCATTTTCAGTTTGTGGACAAAATTTCAAGATTCTATGCACAAGACAATGTTTTTGCCTACGTAATATTATGCATACTTTGGTGACACTTGCACTGCTGGAGTGTTCAACCATTGACATTCAGTAAGAATCCCAGTGCGCAGAAATGACCCTCTCAACAATGTTTACAACTTGTAATATCAGTTAGCCCATTTGTGTATCAGAGCAAAGACATCTCCTTACATGCCCTCAAAACAAGGCAGGAAATGCGTGGGTCATGTAAATTTACCTCAACAGTTTTTCGACGTCCAAATTTCAGTACACATTAGAAAAACTAACACTGCTGAGCAAATTTCAAACAGTTGTCGAGGGGACTTGACACCCTCTTCTCGAATACTTCAGCTCCCAACACGGCACCATCGTGTAGAGAACATGATATGCACTTCGGTTGAGTGGCCAGGTTACTTTATTTCACATAATACATTATACTATGAACCTTGGAACCACATGACTCGAGTGATTTTGCGACAATACTGGTGGCAGCACTGAAATATCTATACCTACATGTATAGTTTGTCATCAGTAATACCATTCCTTTATGGTAATACGGTCCGTATATGACAATCTATTGACGATTGATAACCATCCTCCCACAGCAGGGCTTCCCCTTCGTACCCCCCAAACGAAGTTTGTGTGAGTGAATGAAGAGGAGCGAGGTACAAGATTATCTTGAACTCAGGTTGAGCCACAACTTTTCAATTGTTCAGGTTTGCCAGGGCATGATGTGACAATGGAAAAGTTGTGGCTTAACCTGAGTTAAAGATAATCTTCGTTTGGTGCATACGGCCCCTGAAGTATAAGTTTACTTCGGGTGTCATCCGTCTACACCTGCAATATTTACAATAACCTGACTAAGCTCACTGTGAAAATAAAGCTGCATTTAGCTGACACGCGGAATGCGGTATAGGGCCGCGGAATCCCCGGCGGAAGCGATTTGTTGTATGCAAAATGCATTGAACGATCCGCAATCCGCATACCGCGTGCAGCTAAATCCAGCTTAATATGGTGCAAAAATTAAGCCACCAGGAAAAATTTCTAGACCTTTCCAACAAAGATGGCTGTCTAACAGTTCGCAACATATTACGTCAGAATCTTAATACAGTAGCATTCAATGGCCGCTGGCACCCTGAGCTGGTTAAGCAGGCCATGGGCACAAAAGTTTAAGTAAAATAATTGCCTGGGATGATGCGTTTGATAGTGTTATCATGCTTGGACACAATGAATGGTCATGACATCATGTGGGAGAACTGATAGATCCACCATCTTTGGAAAGGTCCACAAACACCGACTGAGCCTGCATACATAATGGGCCTGGGCGTATCGGCTACAAGACAACATTTTCAAAGATGGCCACAGACTTCAAACGACAACAACATCAAATAACTTCTTGTTTCCAGCCATCCATGCAAAGCATTTGCTGTAAAAGGCAGTGTGACCTAAATCATAACAACACACTGTCGTCATTTTAAAGTGTCCAAAAAGGTTGTTGAACCATATCGGCATGCCAACCATTGAAAAAGTTTCTAAAGGATTTTTCTAAGATTTGATAATTTTGCACCGAGATTTCAATAACAATGTACTACACTGTGTTTTATCTGATGCGAGCTGCTTGCTTAGGACATGAACGATACCTGCCTATGTTACCTTTGATATTTCCAGGATTAGGCAGCAAAAACAGTTGAATGTTGACAGCTGATACCACTCTAAAATCAGGAAAGAGTAACATTTTTGAATATCCAGGCGACAAAGTCCGAAGATTTGCTCGGCCTACAAAGATTGACACCAAGAAACTATCAGGAGACACCTATAAAAAAACTAGTATGGCTAAATAACAAGTTTTGCACCATTTTCTCTGATGATCCTAGTCAACATTACCTCGTCACTTACATCATGGAGCACATTGAGGGATACAAACTATGCCATGCTCACAAATTATGGCTATAGGTCAACTTTATCAGGTTAACATCTGTTTTGACAAAGGTTCGCAAAGGATGGGATTATGAAGTTTATCATAAAAATGCGAAGGTCCAGGTGTCAGAACAGGGCACAGCAGGGAAATGTTGGTTTGTGTGTCATGACTTTGCATATGATATGACAGTCACAATGAAATTGGCATCCTGGCACAACAATGATATACCGGTTGGATGGTATAATGTACTTTTCATGAGGTGATTCCAATGATGAGTAAGAATGGTAGTAGGCCTAGCGGGGGGTCTAAACTCAGGCAACCCCAGATTAAAACGCAACAGGAAATAGATTCCAATTGAGGAGAAAAAGAATGGTAACTTAAATTTACTAGCATGGTACCCGTGGCGAGCACATTCACAGGATGCATGTGGCCAGAGGATGGCATTTTGCTGGACGTCTCTGTGTGGGAGGAAAATGTTTAGTGGGGGCCAACTCCTCGGACAATAATCTAGGCCTATGGGAAGCAGATGGCAGCAGTTTTATGTGTTGAAGTTCCTATTTTCTGCCTGGTTGAAGACAATGCATTATACCTGGTTCCGTCGGCCACCGTGTAGATGGTGTTGCGTATGCAGCGCCATCTACACGGTGGCCAGCGAAACCAGGCTAGTGGGCATTGCAAATCATTGGAAGTTTCTTCCTGCATTTTATTCGCTTAAGGGTAAAAAAATGTAATGCCACCCGCTTAAGGGCCACCCCCATGTCATTTTCAACACTTCCTGTGAAAATGGTGCCATTTCGATCAGAAACCACAGAGGAGTTCGTGTTCGAAGTTAAAGCGCCACCGTCAATTATAATATAGATTTAGACACAACAAAGAACAGAACTGACGACAACTGTTTCGGGTATTCTCACTCGTCAGGCATATGTCAATTACTTAGGAACACAACGAAAAATAAGATTCGGTCATTTCTGACCCAATCTGATCCATAAACAGGGAGTTAATGTAGTTTGTCTATCAGTTACCAGAAAGCGATGGTGCGTGGAGAAGGTAGAGTAGCTATCTGTCAGCGCTACCATCGGATGGTCAAGGAACCACTCTAGATGAAGGCTAGTCTAGTTCCACTGCACAAAGACAGATGGTGCTGACGGTACTTGACTTCGTTGCGCCATCTTTCGTTTGGCAGTGTAACCAGACTACATGAAGGCTGTCTTGCACATTATGATGGTGAGTCACCGTACATTGATTCCTGTACCAAAATGTACAGGTGACCCATTATCAACGTAATTTAGTGTGAACTGAAGCAATTTTCCATCCCATTTGACCAAGGATCGGTAGTTAAATGGACCGATGATTCAAATCTCCTATGATTCATAAGTTTTTGATCTGAAGGATTGATAACCATCCTCCCATAGCAGGGCGTTGGTCTCGCTCCTCTTCATCACTTGCACACGAAGTTGTGTGTGTCGATGAAGAGGAGCGAGGTACAAACCCCTGCTGTTGGAGGATGACGGAGAATCGATGATGAATTGACGATGTGATGATCGATTTTANCCCCCGTGTGACAATGCCCACTTTATTGTTCGGCGGACACTCAAATACAGAAAGACATGACTGTTTATCAGTGCCTCCCTCATTGTCACGTTGCCGCTTATTCCGTCAATCTTTTGTTTGGTGGGCAGTGAAAAACATTACACCGGTACGGTACATTATATCCAACGTCAGTGCTGTGACGTAATTTCGAATCCCTTTATCTGCGCTTCAGATTGGTCGCCTTGAAAAAGTGTTCACACAACAGGACTTCATCTATTGTCTGCTATTCAATCAGCCTCATAACCTCATAATGCCAAGATGACCCAGATTCATGGTATAGGCCGATATGAATCCTACTGTGTATCTATCTGCTTACCAGCCACTGGTAGGTCACTCATGTCACTTGCATTCTATTATTATGAAAACTTGCATAGGCCTACAATCCTAATGGGCTACCATATTTTTTCATAAAAATGACTGTTGACTGTTGACTGTTGACTGTCGAAAAAATGACTGTCGAAATATCCATACTCATCTCTGCAGGCCAATCTCTGCTAGTTCAACAAGGTTGCTGCTGGATAAGACAGTATCATGTTTTTGGGTCGCCCTCTCAATGTCAAGAATTCGAGGTATTGTTTGTACAAGGTACCATGCGGTTGGATGAGGAACGCAAATTGATAAATTATCTGTTATCAGATTGTTTTTTCTACACACTAAGGAATAGCCTATGCCTTCCATGGTAACACAATGTGTCTTTTAATGGTGCGTACATGTCATGATGTACATCATTTATGACAATACATCAGCTTATACTAGGGAGGTTTAGAAATCGAACGATAAACGTAAACGTTAACGACAACGTTATTTTTGTACCAAAAATGTAATATAAAATCTGGTGAATGTGTAGTACGAAAAATAACGTTGTCGTAAAGTTTACGTTTATCGTTTTATTTCTAAACCTCCCTACTAAATTGACTGCTCCAACGTAATGAATGGCCGGGAAGATGCTTGCCTTCTATGACTCTATAATACCCTGTCTGTGTGCATTCCAAAGAAATTTGGAAGAATCTTGGGACATATGTAACAGGTCACCATAGCAACGAGAATATCGTCCTGTTTGGATGAGCATTAAGGGTAATACTAAAACACGCATCGTGATTAACGATCTTGGTTGCCGGTACACGCAATCTTGTGATTTGTAGTGTAATCTTCCAGATAAAGCTTTCAGAATTCGGGGGAAGGGGCAAGACCTGGGCACTATGTTCCCAATAAAAAGAAGGAAACACTGAAAATGGGCAACATTGGCAGATGTTACACCGGTATTNACGTCCCTGCCCCCTGCGCCCCCCCCCCCCGATCCGTGACTGGAAATGTCTCCAGTGTTTTCAGAGCAAGTGTAGATAGAATAATGTGTTATTTGCCTAAGCTATTTGCATAAGCTAACCATTGGTTCCACCAAAAACAGATAGGCATGCGAAAAGTGTGCAATTCACCAAGAAGCCCTGTTTGGATGGATAGTAAGCGCTACACAGCTTAGAAAACGGGGCTTTTTGGTGAAAAATTTAGTTGTACATTTTTCGCACGCCTATCTATTTTTGGTGGAACCAATGGTTAGCTTAGCAATCGTCTATTAAATCGGCCTTTAGTCTAGGAAGATTCAGTACATCATCACCAGAAACCAATTTGTTTCTGATATTGCCCAATACATTTCAGTAATTGGCCAAGAAAGATGTGCACGTCATCGTAGCAGCGGTAATCGACAAGATTATTCGGTTCCTTTGATCCGCCACCGACGCAACCATTCAGCATCCTATTCCAGTCACCAGGTGATTCAGACGGCAAATATTCACCGCAGAGAACTTGCTTCCTGTACAGGCGTGTTGCGGCACACACTCATCGGACCAATGGAGCAAGGACGATTGGCTGAAATAGGAAATGCTTGAAGGATATATTGCCAACATACAAAGATAACCTATTGTACTTGTGGGTCATTTTTCATTTCTCAGACAATTTTGCCATCGGTATTACTTTCAGGATATAACTGGACGTGGATACAAGCACTGCACTCTGAGACTAAGGTAACGTAAAACTCCTTTGTTTTCAAAACAATGCCGACATCTTAGATATGTTTTCTTTTCCTTTGTATTTTTGTTGCATTATCCTCCAATGATATAATTACATATAGACGTTCTTGTTGTTGAGAAAAGCTGGTGAAAATCGCCACTTATCATTTACAGTATTGCTCCTTGATATCCCCACTCTTTTGGTTTAGGTAGTAATTTCTGTCTGGCGGTCATGGAACTGGATAAACTACCTTGTGGATCAGTGAAGTAATAATCTTTGCCTCGTGTACTTGATTGTATTATGGCAATAAAATTTCATTTCATTTCTGACATCTGTTAGCAGACTAGACATAGCTTCCACCACTCTTCCTGGACACGTTCTGGGAGTGGCAGTGGGAATGGGTTATTTCAATTGAGTACCTACGTCTGGATTGAGAACATCAAAAATGTCTTTGTAGGATTCTCATCTTTCAACTTGTAGGCCTATACACAGGGACTTGAGGCATGCATTGCAGGGGTGGTGGGCGTGTTACAGAGGTCCAATAACAAACCCCCGAGTAATGCCCCGGTATACTAACGTATACCTAGTATTTCTACTAGGTATACGTTAGTATACCTAGTATACCTAGTATTTCTACTAGGTATACGTTAGTATACCGGGGCATTACTCGGGGGTTTGTTATTGGACCTCTGTAACACGCCCACCACCCCTGCAATGCATGCCTCAAGTCCCTGTGGGCCTATAGTGTCTCGTACGTCGCGTGATTCACAGACACAGGCACCATTTAATGGAGGGTATACTGCATATTCATCACCACCAACATGGTTGTCCTCCTTGGGTTAGAAAATCTTCCATTTCGCCTCTTCCTGACTGCATTGGCGTGTGAAAATCACGTAGTCAGTGTAGTACCGTAAACATGAATTTATACGTCATGAATATTGCGGTCTGCAGGAAGAAGAAACTTGAGTTGCTATGAAGCATCGCTTCGAGGAAACAGTTGTGGGAACATTTTCAGACTTGGCACTGCTTCAGGTATATCTCCACCTTGATTCAGCAGGATAGGATTCGGCAGCAGCAACTCACCTCCATCAGCAGCTGATCGACTTATTAGTTTATTCATTGGAAAACTCAAGTTGTGCATTCCAATATATTCATAGGTGACAGGGGGCCGTATTTTAGAACGTTAAGGTCCACCTTAAATCTAATTGTTCTCGATGGTTTTACAGTAGACTTAAGGTCGACCTTAAGTTAACGTTAAGGAACGTTCTAAAATACGACCCAGGGTCTCTGAGGCAGCGAAAGGGTTGACAGAGCGGTTCCATTCTTTTTGACTGCTGCAAATCAGTCTTACAAAATTGGGCCTTAAAGCGAATTGATATCGAAAAAAAATTTGATTTAGAATTTTATAGAATTTGAAAGGGACGAATTTTCGGGGAAAAAACAACTTCTCCAGGATGTCAACAAAGAAATGTTCGTGCATTCTGATTGGCTGAAATTTTGTGTTTACAAACACCAGCCAAATGTAAATAAAATCCGCTATCAATTCGCTTTAATTGCATTACTCTCACAATGCATATAAAAAGTGCCCCGATGTCTTTGATATTTTGTCATCCTTCACTAAAACATTTCTCCTCAGAATCTCCTAACATGACAGATGTCAGGCCCAGGCACTATCATGGCCAGGGAAAAGGCTCAACTGCCAAATTATTCTTGTTTTTATTGGCTCTCAAAGATGTGGAAACAGCCACTGGAAACCTATCCACTGCCACTTCAGACACAAGCTCCTATATAGTCGGTCGGAGTATTAGCGAGCTGAAGATGAGAAACGCAGATTGACTACGGAAGCATGCCGATAAAATGATATGTGGTTACAAACCAAGAAAAAATGCCACTGGCATGACTGGTTGTTTTAAAGGGGCAATGTATTCTTTTATCCTGCGCTAAGATACCCGCTTTAATGGAGACCTCTATTGACAAAGTTGTTAAACTACCGCTTATCAACCTCGCCCCATGTAGAGTACTCTCGTTCCTACGAGGGTATCCAGGTATGCACTGTTGTCATCATGCATTCTCCAACAGTGAGTGAAAGGCACGACTACGGTGTTGGAGAACGATGCAATCACCGCCGGTGGCGCCGGCTATCGGCAAAAAGTGATAATATCGTGGTCCTTTAATCTGAGGTGAAAATGGAGACACGCGGCACTGATGATTGATGGCTGATTTGAAAGCTGGCTGTAAAATTGCAGGTGTGGAAACCAGAGCTGGCCAAGAAACCTTACACGGTTTTGATCTCTGTTACGGTATTGGATCTTAAAGGCGATATTTGACTGCCGACATAGAGGAAGCCACCTAGCGGCAGTAATACATGTACGAACTACAAAAATGCATTGCACGTAATAAATCGGGTCAATTCGCCGACAACGTAGTTATAGTCCGTGGGTTGGAGAGTGCCACGGTGGCGCCGGCTGTCGAGAAAAAGTGGCAATACCGTGGTCCTTTAGTGTGTTGACTGTGACAGGCCACTCTTTCAATCCACTGAAATAACTGCTTTCAACTCAATGAGAATAAAAGAATTGTGTTGAGTTCGCTGGTGTCTACCAAAATAATCAGAGAATCAATCGTAATTTGATATATTCTCATTTACCATTATCCATTTAGCCCCAAATTACAGAAACACTGAGACAAGGTCATTGGATAACATCAAAAACGAAATGACTCCAATGTGTAATGGATATTGCATAGCAATTTTCTGGTGGTCTTGGGTCACTTCTGTACCGTATGCCAGGTTTTTGATTTCAAGGGAGTAGGAAATACAAGTGGAAAAAAGGGGGATTTGGAATTTTGCGCGAATTTTTCAATTTCCCAAATTGGGAGAATTTTTTCCCATTTTGAGAAATTTTCTTAAAATGACATGGCATTTTGTCTGATTTTTCAAGCGATATTTCTCAAAATGGGAAAAACATTTCTCCGAATTTGAGAAATTGGAATGAAAAATTCACGCAAAATTCCAAAATTTCCCACTTCTTATTTTCCACTTTTAGTTTTTACTCCCTTTTTCTCATTAACAGATTACTGCTGCCCAGGAAAAAAATGTATCTTCTGCAGCAGCAGATTTCCTTGTTGGCCTCGCATTAGCCAGTTGGTAAAGCCGAAAATAAGTCCCCAGATACATGTACACATGTATATCTACATGTACACATGTATATCCTTAGCATTTTGTTTCAATGTGATTTTTGTCAAACCAATCACACGAATAATTCTTTCTTCCGTAATTGAACCAATTATTACTTGATTATCGCCGCAATGCAAAGAGAAAAAAAAGTACGTTGGCCTAGTTGCCAAGTTTACCTTAGATTTCTTGCAAAAACTTGAGCTGCAGATTGCCTTACCTCGTGGCCTAGAAATTCTTTGTCTGGGACTGCCCCATTGGAAGCTGGATACAGCCACAAATTCGAAGAAATATCTGTGATTTACATTTTCAAAATTAAAGGTAAGATGTTTTTTCATGCGGTTGAAATCTGTTCTTTTAGGCCTTATGGATGTAGGCCTTACAATGATTTATGGCGCCATTTATCTCCGCTTTGCAGACAGAGAGATGGTGACTGTTACCTGGGTGGGAATTCCTCACCTCACCCGTCGATTTCAACAGCTAGGCCTAAATGCACACTGAGCTGTGAGGAAAAATGGGCGATATGAAACAAGCATCGAATTTGTTTTTATATCCATTTTTCAGTAGGCCTCTGTAAGCATTACTTCTCCCTCCCTGCAGGAATTTTAGCAAAAGCATATTCTGATCCATATTACCCCATAGAAAATGCTTTTACTATATTTTGGGAATACATGGAATACAAAGGAATAGGCCTACATACCCGGCCTACATACATGATTTATACCTGTCTGCTGCCATCCTGATTGCCAGACGGTGAGGTGGGGAAATGGAGGCAATTTGTTGAAAGGTAGGCCCTAATGGCTGTCAATTTCATTTCCAGACTGTGTTGCCGAGCAACAGCCATGAAGGAGCCACTCCTATTGGTCATTCTTTTTACTGCTGGAACAGTGTTGACAAGTTCGTCCAAAATCCTGATGATTCCTTATGGCATGTACAGCCACATCAACCTCAATAGAAAACTTGGAGAAGCGCTGGTCAAGGATGGCCATGAAGTCTGGATGCTTGCTTTTGATAAGTACGAAAGCGATATAAAAAAGAGCGGGATCGTTCCTCTCACCTTCCCGCTGAAACCCGAAGACGATCTGTTAAAGAAAATGGCGGAGTGGACGGAAGAGAGCCCGGATGGGGAGGGCGTGGTCGAAAAGTGGTTGGCCGACCCCTGGTGGATCATGGCGTTGTCACGTATTTGTGATTCGGTTATGCAAAACGAGCGTATAATGGCGACAATTTCGAAGGAGGATTTTGACCTCGTGGTGTTCGATGGTGTTGATGAAATTTTATGCTATTTGATGATTCCTTACAAGTTTGATATTCCGTTTGTGACGATGCATGGGTTTCAAGTTACTGCGTGGGTTGCGGGGGTGACCGGTATGCCTTCGATAGAACCAGAAGTTGACAAGGGTTTCTCCAACAGGATGACCTTCTGGGAAAGACTGGAGAATCTGAAATCCTGGATGGAACGCACGGACAACTTCTTTTACGGTCTTTACAGCGATCACCATATGGGTCGGTACTGCCCGGCGAACAAACCGAAGATTCCATTGAAGAAACTTGCAGAAATGTCAGAAATGTATTTCATGAACTATGAGGTCATTTGTCTTGACTACCCGAGAGTTTCAGCCCCAAACATGCAATATTTAGGTGCTAGTTCAGCAGTTGCTCCCAAACCTTTAGAAGGCGATTTGGGAAAGTTTGTTGCAGGTGCTGAACACGGTGTTGTCCTTATGAGTCTGGGTTCAATGCAAGGGGCACAATATGTTTGGAGGGTCATCGCGGAAAAGGTATTCGCTGCGTTTGGCCGCTTACCACAGCGGGTCATCGTTCAATACAGATTAGACGAAATTTATGGAAGTGTTCCACCGAATGTAATGCTGACGAAATGGCTACCTCAGAATGACATTTTGGGTCATAAGAAAACAAGGCTATTCGTAATGCATGGTGGAAACAATGGACAAAATGAGGCAGTGTACCATGGCGTCCCGATGTTGGTAATACCGATATACATGGACCAGAATTATAATGGTAAACGCATCGAGGCACACTACTACGGGAAATACGTTCTGGACAAACGGGCGATCACTTCGGACGAGTTATACGAGATGATGTCAGAAATCATCAATAATGATACATATGCAAAGAGCATTAAAAAATGTTCCAAGATTCTTCGCAGTCTACCAACTGCCCAGGAAAAGTTTGTATTCTGGGTAAATCATATTTTGAAATTTGGTGGCGCCCACTTGCGGCCACCGAGTCTTGATATGCCTCTGTATCAAGTGCTGATGTTAGACATAGTGGCATATTACGTTGTTTATTATCTCATTCTCATCCATGTTGTTGTTCTTCTTGTGTATTTTGTGGGTAAATATTTGGTGAGATATTTGAAGGGTGTTAAAGATAAGAAGGAATAGAGGTTCCTCACGTGACGTCACGTTTCCATGACGACACAATGCCGCCATATTTGCCATCAAAATGTCAAGTAAGATCACGGCATGAACACAGCGTCAACACACAGATCGTGACGTTAAAGATAATATATCACGGATATTTTCGCGGGCCACGAAAATCATTGTTTATTTACATTTTGTTTGTTTATTTCTCGTTTTTCTTTGTCTCATGTCCCAAAAGTCCAAAATAACATGATGTAAACATCAATGTTTACAAACATTAAACGTAAACAATGAAGTCGTGATATATTATCTTTAAAATGTCATGACGTGTCAGTTTGACGGCGGCCAACATGGCCGACTCTTTGCAGTCACGTGACCGTTGTGACGTCAGTGAAGAACCTTTATAGGGCAATGACTGCTGAATAACAGAAATTTTTTGAGTTGCCTAATCAATCTCCTTGCAGTTCAGTTCGTCTGATGAGTATCGGACGTAAACACAAATCTTTATTTATGGTGAATTTTTCATTTTCATACAGGGTAAACATAATAATGCTACATTTAATATGCTCGTTTACTATTTTAATGCTACATATTTTAATGCTACATTTAATATGCTCGTTTACTATTTTAAGTGCTAATATGCTCGTTTACTATTTTAAGTGCTACATTTTTCATTTTCATACATGTATGTAAAAAATCCGGTAACTTTTTATCATTTTATACATTGGTGGCTTAGAATTGATATTTTATACACATTGATGTGTTTTCCTGGTTACGTAAGGGTGTTTTCAAGTATTATCATATTATCTTGGAAATTGAAAAATCCTCGTGGTATTTTGTTATAATCTGAAGCAACCAACAATGCACACACCGGTACCGGTAACTCTTTACCATTCGTAACGGAAGCTGAGACACTACTGACGGATTGGGGGGGGGGCAGAGTGATGGTTTTTTCGTGCCTCTGATGCTTGGAAAACGCATTTTGGCATCCCATTTCTGAAAATTTTCTGGGGGCGCCCCCCCCCTTACCGGAAATAAACATCCTCGATCCGCCCCTCGACAAAGACACCATTATGGCAATGAATGAATGATTTTTCCCAAATTACAAGCATTTTAATCCACTCATGATTTTCTGTCGTGTGATTCCTGTTGTCATGGCTACCTTTGTTTTTTCCATTCCCCGAGTAGATCAGTGCGATAAAACTGTTCATTCAAACCTCTGGACTTTAGTTCTGTTGTCCAACGATAGATGGCGCTACAAAGTCAATGCGCTCAGCGCTCTTCGTCTGGAATGGTCTGGCAAATGCATGGCTTCTTTCAAGATCCCCACAGCATCAGAATCTCCCAACTTGGAAACATACAATCCGGCAATAAATCAGACATTTGTTATTGCTGACATAGGCCTACAGTTTCAGTTGTCTGTGGTACCGGTACTGTTTTAATGTATTGTAAAAGTGCGTGGTGGATTGTGATGGAACGTATTGTCTCCCTAGTTTCTGAAAATAAGTGTCACTAAATTTCATTATTGCATGACTTAGGTATTTTCGCCGGTAGGCCTATTACCATGCCTTAAAAAGTATTCGTACAGTAAGATAAAATAACCACACGATGTTTTGGTCTGGACCTCTGGTGTTTGATCACTGCATATTCATATTTAACAGTTTGTATTTGTATCATTTTGATAATTTGTATGTAATTTAGCTGTTCATGCACATTCTAAGTTTTTGTATCATAGAGAGTTCTTTCTGCACTTTTTCTTGTATTTTTTGCATGGCGTTTGTATCACACAGTTTGTTTCTGGGCCTCCAATGTTTGCAGCATTTGAGTGCCTTTAATTAGGCTATAGTTGCAAATATGCCAGAAGTATTTCGCAAATAAAACATTAAGAGACTTAATTTCCCTCTCATTCTGGAAATGCGAGTTATTTTCTTCATACAGGTCTTTTGGGGATATGCCGGATGGGTACCCGTAGGCCTACATGTAAAAGCCTCCTCTTCGAATTAAACAAGTCCTCATGATGTCAAGCCCAAGCATCCTCCATTCGTCGCGCCTTTTCAAAGTCAAATCGATCAAGCTGTAACAATTTTTTTCCGAATATCTGGATACCGGTAGGCCGCAATGTCTGCGCAACAAGCTTTGGAAATATTTCTCTTCAAACAAATAAATCACAGATTTTTCACGGCTTTGTCACAAGCTGTGTATCACACTGTAAACATTGACTGAGCCATGAGTGTGGTATATTTTATGGCCTATCCGGTTTTTATCCTAACATTTCGCCGTTCCGCTTGCAGTTTTGAAAACCGATTCCCCATTTTAACTACACCACGACAACGCCCACGTAAAACGTCATCGATTTATGCGTGCTGGGGCAGGTGCCCGTATGCTAATGTAAATTGCGAACCTGGGCGCGTACGGTCTTGTTTTGGACTCGATTTTCCTTTGAAAGCGTCGGATTTGGTGCGTATCTCTATTCATAATCCCACTTGAGCGTGCATAATGTGTCTGATATTGATATTTAGCGTCGATCGTGTGTTAACTGTGGTCGATCCGCCTCGTCATCGTAGAAGCCTGGGCTTTTTAGTGTGTGTGTAGGCTAGCCTACGGTAGTGCATTGTATACCAGCCTACACACAGGGCATACATACATGTTACATGTACATGATGTAGTACAATGCATGTAGTACATGGCATGTACTGCAGTAGGCCTGTGGCTCTATGTGTCATGTACTGTACATGTACGCTACATTGTAGGCCTAGGCCTACACGGAATACACTACTTACGGCTGGGCTTACCGGTATGACCTGATCTGATGATGACCGGGCGGGGGGGGGGCGGATCCAGGATTTGGGAAAAGAGGGGCAGGCTGGGCGGGGGGGGGNCATTATTTCCAAAATTTTCCCCCAAAAAGCTAAAAAATTAGTTCCAAGTGTCTTTTTTTGTTCATACCCTCGAAAATGGACTAAATTTACCCTACTGTGATGTGTTTCAATCATTCTGTTGTTCATTGGTCACGATGTCAACGGATTCAGAAGCATATCACGACCATGACCACGGCCACTCTGCAGAATGGGAGATGACTCCATCAGCCAATCACTGTATTTAAGAAAGACACTTGATTGTACTGGTAGTCCGTACCTTGTTTTTCACTTGAAAAGGGGTCAAAACAAAATAATGAATAATGAATAATGAAAAAAAGCCTCATCACTTTTCAAAAAGTTTCGGACGGTAAACTCATACCTAAGTTCCCATGGCCTTACAGATTTTTTGGCTAAAAATAAAAAAAGGGGAGGCGCGTGCCCGGTGCGCCCCCCTCTGGATCCGCTGCGCCCCCTCTGGATCCGCTGCGCCTGACTACCGTGCACTCAAGTCCGGTGTCGATGAGACAGGATAGGCTAGGCCTATGCAGTTTTGGCCTAGGCTAGGTCTACCCGCCGTAGGCCCCTATGACATGTCTGTGTCGCGACATCTCACTAGTATAACAACATCCATCATCACATCCAAAAAAATTATTTGTCACTTCCCCGGCCCAGCGGGCTGCGGCCCCATCCAGCCAGAACCATCCCGGACCCAGTCCAACCATCCCTTATGACACACATCACTACAGTATATCATGGGATGGCACATGCTCACAGATACATGTACTGCTTATTATTTAGCTTTAGGACCCTATGTAGGCCCTGGCTAGGCGCTTAATGTAAAATTGTAGGCCTCTAGAGAAAATTAACTATTGTTTTGTGTGTGTTGGCCCCTATTCATGTATTTCATTCACGACGACGACATAGTCTGAATGAAGGTTCGGGCCGGGGCCCAGGTGAGGTAGATCTCGCAGTGCATTCTATGTCATACAGTTCTTGCCTGCCTTAATGTGAGTACCCATGCCATGTATCAGTGCTCATCTACAGGCTGTAATTACTAATACAGGTACAGTGTAGCAGAGAGATGAACATTCCTGACCTGAGAGCTTGTCTGTGAGATATAAGGCGTGATCAGTACTACATTGTGTGCAAATGGATGTGCAGAAGGTGGCCTTTGGCTGTTTCCAAGAATATGTCATTCTTCTGATATTTGTTTTCCCCGAGCTGATCCTCGATCTCCTGTCCCACGGATTTCCTGATTTTCCATAGTGTGTTTTCACCCTTTAGGCTTCCTTTACATAGACGTGTATGTATACGGATGGTACACGAAAACGCTGGTTTAACAATGGCTTCATGGTCGTGAATCCATTTGAACCCTTTGTTAATCAGCATACCTTTAATAGTTCTCTGTAAAGGAAGCCTTAATGACTTGTCTAGAAGTGATTGGACTACCTCTGTTCAGAATTTGAGTTTGTTAGACCTGACGGCAGTGGCTTCCAAAATGAAAATGGTGCTCTTACCTTTAAAAATTGCTCAGGGTATTTACTGTTGTGTGGGCCAATGTTTACGATACGATCATATGCAAACAATAAAAATCGGTGAAAGGCATGTGATGGTACTCCTATCCTTCAAAAGAGCATTGCCAAATTCAAGCTACAACAAAAAAACTTAGACTTCGGTAAACATCTTTGACTGCTTGATTGCCGGTTTCGGTTCATTCTGAATATTTCTTCAGATGGGTCCTCACCATACATGTATTGTAATGTAATATACAGGTCATTATTATGAGAAAAAAAAATTGCTGTGAAGTGGTCAACATGACATGGAAATTTTTGTGTGAAATCCATTGTGATTTATCTTGACATGTTCTAATAACCTGATTGGTTTGTTTACCCAGATTTGTTTTTGTCATCGATCCATATCCACAGTCCAAGATCAGCATGGCTTTCAAAATGAAATAGCAAAAATAGATATCTATTTTTGATGTACGGGGTATAGTGAAGTCTGTTGAACTAGTGTTTACTGTTAACTCAGTGTGATGGCTTTAAGGTCAAATAGACCTGGCTTTGTTACTGGGATCTAGCTCCTCCAGCACTATCATCAAAAGCGCAAGTGTTAGGCCTTTGATTCGAAGATATCACCACTGCTGTGTGTTCATGCAGCAATGCCAACCCACGGCCGTTTGAAGGGGATTTTATTCTCAATTTTAATGAGCTGTGAGGTCCCATGCGCTGCTGACACCAAGCGGTAACAACTGGAAATAAGACAAGGCGCCAGGTCCTTCCCCTTTATACCTAAATTTAGCATGAACTGACAATTGGCCGTAAATCCATGTGTACGCCCATATAAAAATTTCATGCCATTTTTGGGACAGTAGAAGACTATCTTAAAAAATCGTTCTGTAGTGGTATAGAGGGATCTCTCACTAAGGTAAAGTCGATTGCTTCATGAAGAATCAGTTTGTCAATATTTCTAATTATCGGCACCCGTTTCGAGTAGGCCTACACAATGAAATACAATACAACGTACCTCCCATTCACACAAATTATAAAGGGCGAACAATGCCAAAAGAGGAATGAATT
>NMRB01001845.1:33257-52818 GCA_002633025.1 Notospermus geniculatus | reverse complement strand
CCCATCTATCTTCATGGAGTATTTTTTAAAATGGCTGTGAACATGGTCCCAGGGGCATCTGGGACCATGTTCGGGGTGAAATAGAAAATTACTCCAATAAGATCCCATGGGAATACCAGTTGCTAAGTAATGTCTAGGTACTAAATATTCATCAACAAATGAAAAAACTGTGGGCAAATGCTGGAGCATTTTTTAAAATGAACTGAAATAATGTGGCACTTTTAAATTCGGAGGCCCAACTTCATGGCAGTATAGCAAAAACCTCCATCGCAGCAATGAGTTCGAAGATGGTGTAAATGAAAGTTCAGAAACCACACTTGCAAAGCAAAAATAGAACACCATGGGATATTTCAGGGTGGTTTCAAAAACTAAAGCCAAAGAGAGCATGCAAAACTCACTTTTGGGCCCTTCATGCCAATTTGCAGGTGGCGCCACCAGGCTTCTGGGGGGCTGCCGGCCAAAATATTTTGGTTTTTTTCATAACTTCACTATAGGTACCTGTGGGCCAAAAATCAAGGAATTCTAGGGGGGGTCACTCCAGAAGTGTCCCATTCTCTCAGAATATGGCTCTTAAAGTCAAAAATCACCGTTTATTCTTGACGGATCAAGAAAAGCTTCTGTAACTTTTTAGCGTCACTTCTTACCTAATCAAGGTTGAATTTGCGGGGAGAATACTTGTTTGTGTACTTCTAATTTTGTGCTCGCGTTTTTCGACCTCAAACCGCAAGCTAACCACAGCGTGTGCCATGTATGGCCATCGCACTACACGAGAAAGAGATGTACACGAAGCACTACGTTCAAACGGTCGTGAACCATCGCCAACTGTTAACAGGAAACTTGGACCTGTTCTGCTAAACCAGTCCTCTGTGACCTTATCTGGGATTTTAAATGTATGACAGGTCCATGGTCCATCTGCATGAGCCTACATGTACATCGTCATGCTTCCGTTGGCATTGACCTCACGTTTTCTGATCTGGAAATGAAAGAGCCATCTTGGCTGACTCAGCAACACATGTTGTGCATATTGGCTGATAAGACTCTTGAGGCTGTAATCAGCTGGGAGACTTTGTCATAGTCATGTTGCAAAAATGTGGCAGAACCATTCGGATATGGATAAGAAATCTCGTGGGGCAGGCACAATAAAAACCACTTCTAATATTATTGAAAACAGTTCCCCTGGTCTTGGTGTTTCAAGAATTTTGTGGAATTTAAAGAACCTGAGTCTATTGCCTTCCTTGTCAGAGTATTTTAAATGCCTGGCTTTCTTCCAATCAATAATAATCTACCGGTAATCAGTGACTTTTATGACCTGTAATTATTATCCCATTCTGACTGTGTCCTTATGCCAGTTGGCGGGGTTATGGTAACTGTACCACAGGCACCTTTGAGTGTCGACAGTAGGGTTATAAGGGGTAAACTCGGGGTCAAGGGCTAAGATTAGAGTTAGGGGCTAAACGTAGGGAGGTACCTAGTACATAATACAGTAGAACTCGCATATTAACGTGCTGATATGCAGTGATTGGGACCAGCAATTTTTGTGCATGTTGATTTCATTGGACTATTTATCCCAAAGCAAGATAAAAAACTGCAACAAAAATATTTTATTCAAATTCCATCATTGGACATTAAAGTGGACATCATGGAATTCCCACCAGCCTAGATTTTTTCCTTCTATCAAGGGAGTCTGGTGCCATGACAACACCAACACAGTCTATTTCCTGTACAGTCTGGAGTTTATCTTCTTTGTATAACCAAATGAATGTGCATTGCTCATAAACGTGATAAAACAGTGAACGTTGAGGCGTAAATCGGCCCATCGATCATCCATCCAGAATACATGGACATGTTTGGTGATATGGCTATAATCAAAAATTAGATCAAAATGAAAATTGATGATGAGATGACGGAATTATTCCCAAGTCATTTACCGGTACCCAGTACATGTATAGCGTGTAATCATGTTTAGAACGGGTATGGATGTGAAAAAATTGATTGAAGGCCCCATTTACACACAATGTACATGTATGGTGCAATCACAGAAAATTGAAAGGCTTCACCGACATTATTGTTGTGAGAACAGTCAAAGTGATAATGATTTGGCCCATCCTATTCCTAGTATAGTATTGTAGTCTCATCACAATTGAAGGAATTTGCCTTGCCGCTTTGAGTCAGAAAATGTGCAGTACTCAAATTTTCAGCCTGATTTTGTGTCTGTTATTGTGACAAGTACATGTAGCCTAGGCTAGGGTTGCAATTTAGATTCCCACTTCGCTTACTCGAAACTTAGAATGCCTTCCAAAGAGAAGAAGTTCTTTCAAGCTATTGTTCGACCTATCTCAAATGGATTTGAAAAATCTCAAAGGAAGGACTCCTAATGCTACTTGAGGCAGCTACTGGTACAAATAAAAGGGAAAATTCTCTTCACAACTAAATTGCAAGGGTAAAGATAGATGACTCCACAAACAGCCCTCTGAATCTAAGGGAAGGAGTACCACAGGGAGGAGTGTTATCACCAACCTTGTTCTTGTGGTGTACAACCTTGTGAAGACGAAGACTGTACCGGTAATTGGAAATGTTGGTGGATCTCCGACAGATGGCAAGTTGTCAAAAGACAAGACAGCATGTCTTTGATGGTCATCACATGCAGAAGAAGCCTTCTCAATTAGCCCAGTAAAATATTTTGTTCAGTAGTTCCAACTTAGTGCCCCAAGGGGTGGACTGACTCGTCCGTCACCAAAGCCACAGGTCCCTATCAGTGCCACATGACATGCCCCATCAAGATCACAATCGTTAGATGTCACAAGTTCTAACAAGTGCTGCCCGAAGGGCCAGAACCATGACCCAAGACCCTTTTGAGGACTCTTCTCTAACCACTCGAGGTCCCTTGTTTGAGACTGAGAGATAGCTATCAGCAAACGTCACAGCGATGGATTATGAGTCAGCAAGACAGTGCATTGTCAGCTCCGCTTTCAAGGACGCTTGATGAATGGCCCGTCATCTCTCCTTTCTGATGGTTTGCGGGTATTTCGCAGTTGACGAGTATTTCGCAGTTGAGTTGGCTCTAAGGATCGAATCATCTTTGGCTGATTAGTCAGACCGAACAGCAGATGCAGATGAATTGACTGACATCGAAAGTGATGACCATGAAAAATGTTATGAATTGGCAAGGGCTTGGTCGCAATGCATGTTTGTACAGACCTGTTTGTTGCAGAGCGGACGCCGTTTGAATTGTTGAGGAATATCTGAGGGATGCCCAAAGACAGGGATTGCTACAGCCATGACCTCATCACAGTTGGTCTCATTCCTCTTCATACACTTGTTCGAGTGAAGTGGGAAGGTGACATGCCGAGCTTCTGTCGGTTTTTCATCAGTCGCATAGGTAACTTCTTCTGTCGCTTTTTCGTCAGTCGCATAACTTGCCCAGTAAAATATTTTTAACTTGCCGAGCTTGCATTTGCCGAGCTTCCATCGGTTTGTCATCGGTCGCATAGGTATACTGTAACTTGCCGAGCTTCCGTTGGTTTTTCATCAGTCGCACAGGTAACTTGCCGAGCTTCCATCGGTTTTTCATCAGTCGCACAGGTAACTTCTCACAGCCAGAGTACGGCGATGAGTACGAACACGTCCAGGGTGTTCCAGGATGGGAGGATGATTGAAGAAGGCCAGAATGTTTGAACACACAGGTCAGATGCTGAAGGCCAATCTAGGACCTTGGATCAAAATGTTTGAACACAGGTCAGATGCTGAAGGCCAGTCTCGGACCTTGGATCGAAATGTTTGAACACACAGGTCAGATGCTGAAGGCTGGTCTCGGACCTTGGATCGAAATGTTTCAACACACAGGTCAGATGCTGAAGGCCAGTCGAGGACCTTGGATCAAAATGTTTCAACACACAGGTCAGATGCTAAGGCTGGTCTCGGACCTTGGACGAGAAGGAACTTGAATTGTTCAGTGATTCGGGAACAAACGTTCTGCGTTCCCTTGTATAGTTCTTCCGACACTGTCTCCATATCATTCGGTGTGTTGCTTGAGGACATTGATCTTCAATTGCCGTGACTGAGTCAGTGAACAAATAATGAACCACACGCCACATGATGCTTGAGTGCAAGTACATGTACGCCCAGTGGGGCAAACAGTGTTCATGGATATTGAATCATACAAATTGATTTTTTGCAGTTCAATTTTTGCAAACTGAGGCTCTACGGTCTATGTTCTTCTCGACCTCGCCTGCTGCATTTTGATTACTAATTCCCTCGTCATAAGAAAATCATGCTGAACAGTTTCCATGCATCTCATTTTAAATTGAAATAGCTGGAGTCTCGTCTTTACCCACAGTATGCACACTACACACAGAAATAATTTTTTCGAAAAAATCATGTAGGCCTAGGGGGGTTGAAGGGCATATTGTAAATAATTTCTTTTCGAAAAAATCATGTAGGCCTAGGGAGGTTGAAGGGCATATTGTAAATGACCAGAATGCCACGTGTTGGCTATGTTTTCTGGAGCTCTCCATTGATATTTGGCCCAAGTTTTATTTTTTTGTGAAAAAAAAAATTACTCTGTACACTGGGCATCATCAGTCCCTGTCATTTTAATTTCTTCATCAATTGCCAATTTTTAAATTTTTAAGACCTGCTTGCCTAACCCCAGTGCAGATACATGTATAATGGTACATGTACCACGACACGATGGCCATGTTTTTCAGGAGGTAATTACTTGGTCCAAGTTCTTTTATAAAACAAATTTTACTGACTGTGCACTGAGCATCAGGCTACATCATTTTCTACACCAATCCTTAAAATTTTTCAAGACCTGCTTCCCTACATACATGTACATAATCCCAGTGCAAATTCATGTGCATTAGACATGTACCACTGAAGGAAATTACTCATAATAATCTGATGATTTGACTAAAGCAGTTTGTCTAGGTCGAAAATGAGCTGCTAATCAGGCCAAGTATCCGGTAATTCATCAGCAGTAAGTCCTGTTTAGTGGCAATTTTGTTGGACAATTGCTTGCCCTTGATGGCAGTTTTATCATTGAACACTATCGGGAATGTCAATGCTGTATGTCGACAGTACTTTTATCATCAACAGTACTATACCAACTTTCTGTTTGAAGAAAAAAGTGGGTCAATTTGAAGCATGCCTCAGATGTTGCATGGTTATTCACTGCATCATTAGCCAACAATGATTTCAGATTTTTTAGGCTGCCTCTTCAGATGACAGATTCAGATACCAGTATCCTGCAGTGAAGGCCTCTCCATTGTCCCAGAGTGGCCAATACTAGTAGATTGTGGTCGAGTCTCCAAAAGTTGTAGCCTCCTTCCAACTGTTGGTCTGTAGGGTCAAGTGAGAGGGGAACAGCTGCTTCTTGAATTCCCCTAGACAGAAGAAAGATCTCGAGAGTGAGAGAGAGGCCAGTTTACTGGCGTAAATGATAAGTTTCAAGATGAATCTAGGCCTAGAATGGAAAATGCTGTAAAGCTGCACACTTGTGTAGCTTCTTTCACTGATTGCTGGCTTCTCCACTGTCTCAATGGCCACATGCAGTTCTGTGGGTGCAGCAAGACCACCCATCTGATTTGAACAAGTTCCACTCTGTTGCTCCTTCCTTAGTTTTATGGTGCCTCTTAGGTTCTATTTTCGTGTGTGTGTATTGGGTCCTCGAACTTGTGTTGCCCAAAATGTGTGAATGAGTCATAGGATATAAATATGGCGTCCTGCTGACAGTGCACCATGACAAAAGAACTCAGTGGTGATTAGTTTAATCTCCCCCTACCCCCTGGAGATCATGGTATGTACAGTAGTGCCTTGACCCCCTGTGACATTGTCGTTGATTGTTGTTTCACAGTAAACTAGACTACATGTATAGTCTAAAATGATCACCATGAGCCATTGTTTTCAGGAGAGGTGTAAGGGGGCTGTTCACTTAAGGGTCAATTTTACAAAATCCCAAGAACCACATAACATGACATGACATAAGCAAGAAAGTTGCCAGAGCAATGTAATTCTTAGATTATATTGTACAATTGAGCCTCAAGTGATCAGCCCCTTATACCATGCAGTAGTCGGTCCTGACAGCTTGGGCCTAGCCCCAGCAGCCCTGTGACTTTACTGGGATTAACTTCATGTTTATTTGGCAGTGAATGTTCTGCATGCATTTACAAACATCTTCCCTTCCTTTTCTCCCAACTCTACAATAGAAACAACTGGAAATTATCCCTTATTTTCTGGTGAAAGACGTCTCAAGCATGTCAAGTTGCACTTGAAGTCCAGGAATTTGACTGGAACCAGGATAATTTCTACGGTCTCTAAGAACTGTAGGTGGAAGTCTTGTCCTCAGTGGGGTACATGTAGGTGTAATCAGTCGGCATTTATGTCAGGTAGGCCTACTTGACTTGTGTGTAGGCTTACATGTAGATGCACAGATTTTGCATATGCCTGATGGTGCATTCCATTTATAGGCCAGCTGTTTTCCGCTTTCTCATCAATCATGACAAAATCATTTTCATTGCATTCCATATCCATCTGTCTGTGTTGTACTGTGTACTAGTCTGTGGTGGTGCTTGTAAATTAGGCCTTCATATTACATGTATTTCTATGGAAGCAGGTTTGCCACTCATTAAAGCCTAGGTCACATATCCACTCCGGGGCCCGTACGGCGACTAAAAACAGACATTTTGGCCAATTTCTACGGTGCCCAGTTTGATCTAGTTTAATTTCCGCTTATCCATTGAGGCGATTTCGGCATAATTCAGCTTCGATCTGAGTTTCAGTCTCAAAAATCCACAGCAAGCCGCTGGGTGGGGAAAATCGTACGGCGCCCGGTGGCATTTGTGACCCAGGCTTTACATGTATGCCAGGTTCTTCTGGGACATCTCCTCGTTATCTTCCAATTACACACAAACTGATGACGTCACTGCCTCCCCCTCCTGCTGAGACCCAAATGAATGGGGGTGGACAGTATTGAACATTTGATTTGACTATATTTGGCACACAGGATCTGCCAATGAATGTGCTCAGTGAATCATGGTGTTATGTAAACAGTGGAGTAAGGAAATGCCTCAGTTCCTAGGTCAACAATCAGTGGGTTGGAATATCCTTCATTCTTACAGTTGAACTCCCATTGTACACTAGGAACTAATGTGGTGTAGTTGATTCAAATCATTGGATTATTAATATTGTCGTTTGGTGTCATTTTAATTCAGTTTTTATTGTGGATTTTATAAGGTAAGTTGTGTACTATGCTGATGCCGAGGTTTCGCAAATCTGATGAAACATGAAGTATCAAAGTACAAAATTTTACCTCATTTCCATGATGTAGGCTAGGCCTACATATGTAATGTATTTCAGGAGATGGTTGGTACCACACAATGTGTACCGCCTGCTGCGAGAGCGTCTTTTAGCATATGATGTTAAGACCAACAGGGTTACGATGTTAAACTTCGAAATTTATCTTTTCATTTCCACTTTTGAGTCTATTCGAGAGTTTCAGATTGTAAAGTTCCACTTGAAAAAGACCCCGGTTGGGGTCGAAAATTCGTGAATTCTGGAGATTGACTTCTTGCTTATTATCATTTTGTGTGTCAATTTTGTGCTATTCTGTATCTTGGATTCATTTCCACTTCGTTGATATGAAATAGAAACTTTTTAAAAATTGAAGACAGGGGTACCCCTGCTATTACATGGTAGGATAGGCTATCTGAGAATGGAGCCTATTTTTAGCCGAATTGGATAACTTTGTGTCCTTACGAGTTGACACACGGTGCTGACACTTCCTTTGTTCAGTTGTTGACACACATCGACTCTTGACCATTTCACCCTTACCAAGTTGACTCATTGACGGTGTCAAGTGCATGGTGTAGGCATCAACATGTGATTCAACTGCTTGGCTGAAGGCGGAAAATGATGATATACTTGCAGGAGATACATGTACATACAGTTAGTATCGATATTCAGTCAACTTTACCCTACGCCAAAAAAGAAAGTTGTTATGAACTTACCGGTAGGTTCCCCCAAAACCTTGCTGCCAGGTATTGTTGGCGATAAATGTGAAAATAAGAACTATGAATGAAATAAGCCTGACAGAAGTCAGCATTGCAATGCTTGCTGCAAACCCACTATGCGGAAATATGTGACCCGTGAGAGCAAAATGAGTTTGTTGGTTTCATTAGCTCACTGGGGTGAGCTATTACGATGGTGCAGCGTCCGTCGTCCGTCGTCGTCCGTCGTCGTCGTCGTCGTCCGTCGTTGTCCGTTAGCAGGGCACGTTTCGTAACCGCTGGAGCTATTGATCTGAAACTTGGTACATATATACCCCTAGGTCAGATGACCCACGACACCAAGTTTCGGTCCGATTCGACTCTCAGTTTGGCCACCAGGTGGCGGAAACCAAAAACACAAAAAGTACAATAACTCCTGAACTAATGACTAGATCATCTTCAAATTTTTATCATAGGTGTAGCTAATAAGGATACATAACATATATAACGGGTTTTTGATTTGACCTACTTTTCAAGGTCACAGAGGTCAAAGTTCGACAAAAGTGACGAACCTGCCACAGTTTGTCATTATTTCACCGAGCAACTTCATATCTTGCATAAACATGCATTGGAGGGGTACCTTAAAAAATACCAAGTTTCGGCCCGATTCGACATCCAATATGGCCGCCAGGTGGCGTAACCTGAAAAATCAAGTAAGTACTATTACTCAGGAACGGCTTGACACAGAGTGCTCAAATTTGATATTTACCTCCATCTAGATTACCTTTACATGAATGTCAAATTTCGGCTGATTTGACTTCAAACATGGCCGCCAGGTGGCGTAACCCGAAAATCATCAAAGTGCAGTAACTCAGGAATGCCTTAACCCAAAGCGCGCCAATGTGCTATGTGGCCCCCGCCCCTGCAGATGACCTTTATGTCCATGTGAAGTTTCGGCCCGATCGGACATCCAATATGGCCACCAGGTGGCGTAAGCCGGAAATCATCAAAGTGCTGTAACTCGGGAATGCCTTAACCCAAAGCGCGCCAATGTGCTATGTGGCCCCCGCCCCTGCAGATGACCTTTATGTACATGTGAAGTTGCAGCCCGATCGGACATCTAATATGGCCGCCAGGTGGCATAACCCAAAAATCATCAAAGTCTTTTCTGGGAATGACTTGACCCAGATTGCTCATAACTGATATGTACCTCCCTCTGTCATTAGACTATATCCAACCCAGTGAGCACATGGTCCATGGACCATTTCATTACAATGTAGGCCTAACTCGAGGGTCATTATTACACAGACCTGCTTGAGGAAACCATGTCAGGAATAGCCAACAACTCGAATTGAAAGTGAAGATGCAATATAGGATTAACAAAACTGTTGTCCAGCTGTCTTAGATACATGCAATATAGGATTAACAAAACTGTTGTCCAGCTGTCTTAGATACAGATATTGCACATTTTGCAATAGTCACTATATTGTAATGGTTCTCTGAATGACGTCACTGATTGATTGGGCGGGAAATTTGAGTTCGAAAATTACATTATTTTGGTGTTTTCTACTTGAAAAAGACCCAGGTTGGGGTCGAAAATTCGTGAATTCTGGAGATTGACTTCTTGCTTATTATCATTTTGTGTGTCAATTTTTAGCTCACCCGTGAGCTATAGTCGTCAGTCAGCGTCCGTCGTCCGTTAGCAGGGAACGTTTCGTAACCGCTGGAGCTATTGATCTGAATCTTGGTACATATACATGTATACCTCTAGGTCAGATGACCTATGACACCAAGTTTCGGTCCGATTCGATTCTTGGCCTCCAGGTGGCCAAAACCAAAATCACAAAAAGTGCAATAACTCCTTAACTAATGACTGGATCATCTCCAAATTTTTATCATAGGTACTTATAAGGATATATAACATATGTATCGGGTTTTTGTTTTGACCTACTTTTCAAGGTCACAGAGGTCAAAGTTCGATAAATGTAACGAACCAGCCACAGTTCTTAACTATTTCACCGAGAGTCTTCATATCTTGCATAAACGTGTATTAGAGGGGTACCTTCAAAAATACCGAGTTTCGGCCCGATCAGACATCCAATATGGCTGCCAGGTGGCGTAACCTGAAAATCATCCAAGTGCTAAAACTCAGGAACGGCTTGACCCAGATTGCTCAAACTTGATATTTACCCCCCTCTTGATGACCTTTACAAGCATGCCTAATTCGGCCTGATTAAACATCCAATATGGCCGCCAGGTGGCGTAACCCGAAAGTCATCAAATGTGCTATAACTCAGGAACGACTTGACCCAGAGCACTCAAATGTGCTATGTGGCTCCCTCTAGATGACCTTTATGTGCATGTGAAGTTTTGGCCCGATAAGACATCCAATATGGCCGCCAGGTGGCATAACCCCAAAATTATTGAAGTCCTGCAACTTGGGAATGACTTGACCTATAAAGATTCCAAGTGGTGCGCCATCACGTGCATGTCATGCTGATAATTAAGATTGGGGAATGTTGCCGATCGCAACAACACGACATACAGCGATGTGCACCACAGACCGGGTACTATCTGGGGGGGAGGGTGGGGAGAAATAAAAGAATCCGTCAGCTGACCCTCCCCCTGGAGCCCGACTCATCACTCCATCTCCCCTCCATACCGGTCCTCGGCGAGTTCCAAACCAGAATGAATTCAATAGGATCAGTCCGCCAGCACATGACGTCACACCACTTAGGAAATATAAAGATTCCAAGTGGTGCGCCATCATGTGCATGTCATGCTGATAATTAAGATTGGGGAATGTTGCCGATCGCAACAACACGACATACAGCGATGTGCACCACAGACCGGGTACTATCTGGGTGGGAGGGTGGGGAGAGATAAAAGAATCCGTCAGCTGACCCCTCCTCCTGGAGCCCGACTCATCACTCCATCTCCCCTCCATACCGGTCCTCGGCGAGTTCCAAACCAGAATGAATTCAATAGGATCAGTCCGCCAGCACATGACGTCACACCACTTAGGAAATATAAAGATTCCAAGTGGTGCGCCATCATGTGCATGTCATGCTGATAATTAAGATTGGGGAATGTTGCCGATCGCAACAACACGACATACAGCGATGTGCACCACAGACCGGGTACTATCTGGGTGGGAGGGTGGGGAGAGATAAAAGAATCCGTCAGCTGACCCCTCCTCCTGGAGCCCGACTCATCACTCCATCTCCCCTCCATACCGGTCCTCGGCGAGTTCCAAACCAGAATGAATTCAATAGGATCAGTCCGCCAGCACATGACGTCACACCACTTAGGAAATATAAAGATTCCAAGTGGTGCGCCATCATGTGCATGTCATGCTGATAATTAAGATTGGGGAATGTTGCCGATCGCAACAACACGACATACAGCGATGTGCACCACAGACCGGGTACTATCTGGGTGGGAGGGTGGGGAGAGATAAAAGAATCCGTCAGCTGACCCCTCCTCCTGGAGCCCGACTCATCACTCCATCTCCCCTCCATACCGGTCCTCGGCGAGTTCCAAACCAGAATGAATTCAATAGGATCAGTCCGCCAGCACATGACGTCACACCACTTAGGAAATATAAAGATTCCAAGTGGTGCGCCATCATGTGCATGTCATGCTGATAATTAAGATTGGGGAATGTTGCCGATCTGCACACACTTCCTGGCCAGGGCACTTCCAAACCTCCATCTGAAGGCGTACTCAACGCGTATCAAGACAGTATTTTCTATGCGGAGTTCCTCCCAACCTCATCCCCAACACTAACTCCAAATAGAAAATGGAACCCTCAAACACAAACACGAGTATTTCATTTCTGCCATCGACAAGCCGAGGAAATACAATCTCAAAACAAGCCTGGTGGCGACCGGGCTCACTAAGTGGAGGGTTATGAATGGGTCTTTTCTGGATTTTCACTGTGAAGTGACAGAGCCTACCGAAAATTTGTTAAAATTCTGGAAGTTGACTTCCTATATATTATGAATGGGAGTAAGAGAAACTAGATGGACAATTCGAAAGTGTAATAGCTGGTTGTTTGTATTTTCTGAGGTCTCTAGGGGCCTGTGCTGTAGCTTAGTGTCACCGCGTATTAACAGACGGCGCTGTGCGCTAATCAAAACAAAGACAACTTGTGCCCGCCGGGCAATATTTTTCGCATGTCCCC
Source organism: Notospermus geniculatus (assembly GCA_002633025.1). Classification (NCBI taxonomy): domain Eukaryota; kingdom Metazoa; phylum Nemertea; class Pilidiophora; order Heteronemertea; family Lineidae; genus Notospermus; species Notospermus geniculatus. The sequence continues at coordinate 40,647 of NMRB01001845.1, read as the reverse complement.
CTTTAAATGGATTCTAGCCAAGAAACTACCCCTCTCCAAACACACTCATCAATAAAGCAACAGACCCTTTACCGCAGGATATTCAAAGGCAAACATACACACTCCCTCAAAATGTGTTGCCGCGGGTCAACATGCTAATGCTTGTAATAACAATTCACTATACACATCACCAAAACGTGACCTACTTATTCACCGCACGCAAGCTCCATATAACCGCTGCACTGGCATGAAACACACAAACAATGAACACGTGTGTCCCACGACAGGTGAGACATCATACTTCTGCCAAATGATTGGCTGCCTCCCCAGACTAATCAACATCGTAGTAGCGTAATCCGTGCAGACACGATTGAAGTAAAACAAGCGACCAGGTAAATGATTCGGCTAGTCTTGCGTTCTCGGAAAAAATCCGTCGATTCGGTCTCTTTTTTCTCGACAACGACGTTATGATAAAATCAAACGCACTCATAAACAAAAACTAATGACCACTAGAATATTTTTCGAGCCAAGTTCCGTACACAGTTCAACCCAGTTAGCTCACGCTCGTGCGAATCAGATTCGGCCCATTTTCGTCCTCCTCAGACCCAACTCATTTCTCATTGAAAGGGAAAAAATCCAGCCTCAAGCACAATACGCATCCGCTCTTTCAGGCCCAAAAAACGCCAATATCTCAAAAACAATGCAACGTATCAAAATTTCGTTGACTTCAGACAAAACTACATACAATTCACCGTATATATATACCATGATCAATAACATTGGACAAAACATGACTCCACAATCGATTGGAAACGCAAAATCTGACACGAAAATAAGGGTCACTTAGTGAGCCAATTGAATCTTAAGTCTTTAATATCTCTACAACGGTAAGTCGTATGATTCTGGGGCCCACTTTTTGGCATCCTTGACCCATGTATACCGTACGTTAGTTTTGTTAAGATCGGAGAGGGTCATAGTTTTCGGATTTTGGATTTCGGATTTGGAATTTTTTTAAAATGATGGGACATCACCACGCACCAACATCCAATCAAATTCGGCCTCATCACGATGGTTACCATGGTAACTTGCATCCTCAAACTCAATAAAACACTTTAAAAACACTCCCACCCTCGTCAATAATTGAGAGTGGAAGGATGTTAACCAACTATTTCATTTACATGGCCTTAAAATACGGGAGCCAATCAGAACCATCCTTTCAAAGTTACCCAGAATTCCGAGTTCGAATAAAAGCGGAAGTCGAATCGAACATAAATGTAATTTTATATGAACTTGCGCGAGACTGAGGTTGTAATGAGGCGCCACCAACGTCTTATTTTTGAAGTATGTCTTTGAAAAGTTTAACGTTTTGTCTTTGAATTGCGAGGTCTTTAAAGCGCCACTCAACGTCTTATTTTTGAACTACGTCTTTGAAACGTGTGAACGTCTTTGAAAGGTGCCACTCAATGTCTTATTTTTGCACTCTATGTCTTTGAAAAGTGTCTCAACGTCTTGTTTTGCCAACGTCTTAAAAATGCGGGTTTAACCGCCCATACAGTTATGGCGCATGCGCATCGGCGATTTTTTACTTCCGTTCTGACTTTACTTCCGTTCTCGAGTTAATTTCGTAATCTGTTCTCGCTTAATTTCGTCTTGTTCTGAGTTCGTGCAATTTGTTCTCGTCTTAATTTCGCAACACGTTCCGAGTTTCTGTATTTTGTTCTGGCTCCTAGAATATTTGTTCTCATCTTATAGTCCGGGGCCTGGGCAGCTTTTATTCAACATACGGGGTACAAACAGGATAAGCGTATTTTCATGAACGGACCCCTTGTCTGACGCCAAAAACCCCGTTCTTAAGTTTTGCGAGTGGTGGACGTAGTAGGGGGCGCCACCTGAACCCCCCCCCCCCAATTTGCGGTTTATTCAACTTAGAGAGTACAAGTTTTTAATTGTTAATTCCTTATGCGGGGTAAGCTACTCGTTATGAACCAGTAACTTAAGAAGAGGTATGGAGGTGGAAACCGTACTTAGGGGTTAAATCAGTGCAGATTGCAATGTATTCAACATGAAAGGTACAAAATGTGAAATAAAGCTTAAAATGTACTATTGGATACGTTTGGACCGAATCACCAACTTAAGAACGGTCATGGTGGTGGAAAGTGCGCTTAAGAAGCACTCAAAGCCATCTCCAGGGACGGGACATTTATTCAACATGAAAGGTACAAGCATGGAACGAACGCGAAATAGTAGGGGGAGACCTGCTTTAGCGGAATCACCAACTTAAGAACGCGACATGTGGTGGAAAACGTTCTTAAGAAGCAGTTGAGTATGAAATTTTTGTTTCAATCTGAGAGTTTTGCACCGTCTACGGCAGCGGTGACGTCAGCGTCATAGACGTCACAACAGTGACGTCAAAACTTTGGTGAAACGGTCGGGCGGTGGCCGTCACGTTTTATTGCATTCAAAGTTGTAGCAAATTTGTTGTTCGATGTGGCTAAAAATTTTTCATTCGAAAACGGAATTGTGGGTAAAGAAGAAGGGGAAAGAAGAAACGAAGGCGCTGATTGGTTATAGTGAATTGCTATAAATAGACAGAGAAAACATGGCCACTGACTGTCATGACCAGACTGCGTCCGTTCACATCATGTGTTGTCGTGATGTTTCATCCATATCATTCATCAGTATTGTATCATGTCTAAATGATATTACCTATCGTAATTCGGTAATTCGGTACACTGATCATCTGACGTATTGGGCACAACTGTTATTCATATTTCGTGAGTAAATAGTGTATCAAAAAACTTTTCTGTCTGTCTCAGTGCTGCAGTGCAGACAGAGTCACTGCACTGCACACGCACACTGCACATGCTGCAGTCAGTGGACACACATACAAGTGGGTGATGTACGTAGGGCCTAGGCCTTACTCCTTGTGATGTACGTAGGCCTAGCGAGTAGATTGTGGGGGAGTTGGTACCAATTATGAGAGTAGTAGGCCTATCAAGTCCGGGATCAAGTCATTCAAGACTAGGCCTACCGTAGCACGACCGTTCCTGTCAATACATACAGCGCTAGCCTAGGGCTATCAAATTCAATGATGTTACATTGTTAGGGCTAAGAAGGGCCTACCGGTAGCCTAAATAGGCCTAGAGGGGGGGGGGGGGGGCTACCGGTAGGCCCCCGGGCGGGTTAGGCCCTGGCCTATACTATAGCCTTAGCATGCCTTTGCCTTATACTAGGCCCAGGTAGGCCCCCCCCGGTCTGGTGGTGTAATAGACGTACGTCGTAGGCACTGCACCGTGGCGGTAAAAGGGGGTGCTGCTGTGTGCCCTTTTTAACCCCCGGGGGCACTGTTTTAGTACCGATGCATAAATTGGTTGTTGACTGCAGTTAGTTATGAAGAACTTTTTAACTGACGAGCTCCTCAAATTCCATTAGTAGGCATACGTGGTACGTGTCGTGAATGAAAAAGTTCCCTTTTGTACTCCACTTCCGATTGGCGCGGTTTATTAACGATAGTACCGGTACCGGTAGGCGTAACACATTGAATACAGCCTTTTAGGCCTAGTTCGTTTTAAATATAATCGAAGAGGAAGGGCCTTGCGTTTGACGGAATGGTTATTACCAGCCTGAAGAAGACCCCGATTAGGGTCGAAAATTTGCTCAATGTTCTGGAAATTGACTTTATTATACTTATCATGCAATGAAATTGAACAATATAAGGACAATTTTCCAATACACATCTTTAAGATCTAGTATACTTTGCGTACACTTCCTGAATATGGCATGTTTTTAACTTTTTTGTTTTTTTTTCAGGTTATTTCAATGGAAGGAGTAAGGGAGTGCCAGGAATTCTTTGACTCATTGCTGCCTCTGTTGAACAGTTTGAACTCATCACATGTTGGGAACCCCAATGATGACAATTTGGAGTTCGATTTTTATAGATTGAAAGGGGCTTTGAACACCCTTGAATATCTGCTGCATGAAATTCAGCAAATGAATTTCCAAACTGCAAATGAACAGTTTATACAGCATATAACATGCAGAGATCTCAACTCACTCATTCGCAGTCTGTTGCCTGTTAAATGGGCTTTTGAGGAGCAGCGTGGCATTAATTTACATTTGGCTTCCACTCCAGCAGTTCTTGTGAATGCCAGAGAAGTACGGTATGATCATCCAGACATTGGTCCTGGTCGGCCACGTTTTGTTGTTGACATGGAACAAGTCTCCTTTTTATTCAACTTGGGCTTTAAGCTCAGCTGCATTGCAAACATGTTCTTGATTCATAGGACTACTCTTTGGCGGCGTTTGAAAGAACATGGCACTACACTATGTAGGTTTTCTGATATTTCTGATGATGAACTACTTGTGGCAGTTAGAACCATATACGAAAAGCATCCGCATTCTGGAGTTGCTATGACAATAGGTCATCTACGTGCCAGTGGCATCAAAGTGCAACAGAGTAGAGTTAGAAGGATTCTACGAGAACTTGATCCTTCTAACTCCCTAATAAGATGGGGCTAGTTGCACGGCGACGGATATACAACGTACCGGGACCAAATAGTTTATGGCACATTGATGGTCATCATGCTCTGGTTCGGTGGAGGATTGTTACTCATGGAGGCATCGACGGATATAGTCGCATGATCGTTTACCTTCATTGTTCGACAAATAATTGGGCAGAAACTGTTAGATATTTGTTCATGAACGCTGTCTACCAGTATGGTCTACCGTCAAGAGTTAGAGCAGACCGGGGTATGGAAAATGTTGGTGTGTGTGAAGTTATGGAGGAAATTCGTGGAATAAACCGAGGAAGCTTTATAGCTGGCCGATCAGTGCATAATACACGAATTGAACGTTTGTGGCGTGATCTGTACTATGCTGTTATCCAGACCTATTACAGCCTATTTTACTACCTAGAAGGGAACGCTGTTTTAGACGTAGACTCTGAAGTCGATGGGCCGTATTCAAAAAGGGTGATCATCGCGCGATTAAGACTTAGACGCGTGTAACTTCACTAAATGCACACACTTCCACCACGCATTTGACGAAGTTACACGCGTCTAAAGTCTTAAACACCCTTTTTGAATACGGCCCATAATGTTTTGTTTGCATTATGTTTTTGTTCCAAGGATAAACCATTCTTTGAATGAATTTGCACTGGCATACAACAACCACAGTTTGCGAACACAGAGGAATTGGACTCCCCTTCAAATATGGACGAATGGAGTTATCCACTCTGGACATCAGGGGTACACAGCTGTGGACGACCTTGGAGATTCCTATGAACATTATGGAATTGATCCTGACGCTCCAATTGGTTTTGATAACAATGATGTTTCTGTAGTAGATGTCCCTTTTAGCCTATTTTACTACCTAGAAGGGAACGCTGTTTTAGACGTAGACTCTGAAGTCGATATGTTTTGTTTGCATTATGTTTTTGTTCCAAGGATTAACCATTCTTTGAATGAATTTGCACTGGCATACAACAACCACAGTTTGCGAACACAGAGGAATTGGACTCCCCTTCAAATATGGACGAATGGAGTTATCCACTCTGGACATCAGGGGTACACAGCTGTGGAAGACCTTGGCGATTCCTATGAACATTATGGAATTGATCCTGACGCTCCAATTGGTTTTGATAACAATGATGTTTCTGTAGTAGATGTCCCTTTAACAGATGTCCCAATGTCAGATGATCAGATGGATGTTCTGATAACACGTTTTGACCCAATGGCTCAGGTTGATGATCATGGTGTTGGTCTTTATCTTTCTGTTAAGGAGTATGTTGCATCTCTTTCCGATTAAATTTCACATGCAGCATGTACTGTACATCTTAAATCAACGTACACATACCAAACAGGAAAGAGATGTTAAGGCATCAAGAGGCATCTCCCTCATACAACCAAGGTATGATAATGGATGCCCTTAGAATAAAGCTCCATCATACTAGGCCTAGTTGTACCTTGCAATGGAAATGTCTGTTATCTTCCGGCTGAGTGATCCACTGTCACAATGAAGAACTTTTCATAATAATCAGCATAATTCCTTTGTTATGGTGAATGAACAAAATTTCAGAAACTAATTCTCTAACTAAATACTTTTATTTTGAATTGTCATGATGTGTTAACTTGTTGGGAACAACCCTGAACTGCTGCCATCCATTTTTCGGTTAATACAACTGCATGCCCACGAAATCTATCTGAAGGAGCCATTGGGTGGTATTTATAAAAGCTAGCAAATGCTTTTCCTTCAAGTTTTGTATTGCATTTATATTGGACCTCGTTGTGCAAATCTTAAGGAAAAGCATTTGCTAACTTTTATAAATACCAGCCAATGGCTGGTATACTTAGCAAATGCTTTTACTTAAGATTTGCACAGCAATGTTCAGTGTAAATCTATTACAAAACTTGAAGTAAAAGCATTTGCTATCTTTTATAAATAAGTACCGTAAAACGGGGCTACTTTGCCACCCTGGGGACTACTTTGCCAGGCTATAGATAAAGTCTGACTCAGACTTTTTCATCTGTAGCGTGGCAAAGTAGCCCCCAGGGTGGCAAAGTAGCCCCGTTTTACGGTACCTGATCAGTATTATTGCATAATATGGGGCCAAAATTGGGGCATGTGCTTTTTGCATGATGAGTAGTACAAGAAGAAAGATTGGCAGTGATACTGCCCATTTTGAGCCGCATATTGTGCGTGTATGGCCACAAACATCTGGAGATGCAATCATGGCAGTGAAATATACGTAACAGCATAAAGGAATCAACATAAAGATTTAACTGTACACGATGATTTGAAGTAACTGAGGGATACAATGTACAGGCATTGACAGATGTTTATCTACACTTTGTATCTTGAATATTTCAAATACCACCGAACCAAATTTGATGCGGTTTGTTGCATATGAACGGAAAACTTGTTGGTCACATTTCTACATCAAAATTTTGGAAATTTCGAAATATCAAAATTATGTAATTGCTTGTCAGAAAAAATCTCGAAAATCAACACCTTTTATTTTGTGATTATATTTTTATTTTTATAGTGTTTCTGACAGAATGGAAGTCTCTAAGGACTTTGGTGCTGGTTTCATCAAAATCTGTCGAGTGGTTGCTGAGATATTTGAGATTATCAATATTTTGAGATTTTGAGATTTTCACGATTTTTCACAAAATTTTGGTGTCAGTAGATAGAGCTGACCTCAAATCATAAAATTATGGAAATTTTGGATGATTCGCATAAACTGGTTAGAATTTACACACATTTTTCAAAATATCAACATTTTGATATTACGATATTTCTGCACAGTTAACCCCAAAAAGTTTCAAAGTAATGTAAACCTGTTATCTGATGTTAGCTTTATCCAATGGTATGAAAATTTCTTGAAAAACGCGAAAATCTCAAAATATCAAAA
>NMRB01001845.1:6747-33192 GCA_002633025.1 Notospermus geniculatus | reverse complement strand
ACTATAAAAATAAAAATATAATCACAAAATAAAAGGTGTTGATTTTCGAGATTTTTTCTGACAAGCAATTACATAATTTTGATATTTCGAAATTTCCAAAAATTTGATGCAGAAATGTGACCAACAAGTTTTCCTTTCATATGCAACAAACCGCATCAAAATTGGTTCGGTGGTATTTGAAATGGCCGGTGCTATTTGCACAGCATGCTGTGTAACTAAGGAGTGAATTCTTATTTACACAGCAAGTACGTATTCGATATTCATAAGCATCCCCGCCCACATTTTGCTGTTTAAATTAGGAAAAGATGATATTTTCACAGCGAAATTCTAGAATTCGGCAAAATGAGCCATACCTTGGCCACTTGCAGGGTACCAGCTTGGAACGAATGCTACTTCGGCCTATTTCGATCTCAGTATAACGTTTGATTCTGTGCAAGTGCATGGTGAGGTTACGTCCCCTACGTGGACTCAGCCCAGAGAGCTCTTGGCGAACATTTGTCATCACAACCAGAGATGTTGCTGGAGGGGGCAGGGGCCAAGTGCCCCCCCCAGGGGGTCCGGAAAAACGTGCTTTTCATGCACATGCAATTAGCAAAATATGATCTTATACACCAGACCTACATGTATATGTTACTGCTAATGTTTGCAAACATTTGTTTGCCAGTGTAGACGAGGCTTTACGCATTCTGTCGGTTAGGATAGCTAATTCCTCTGAGGTTGTGAGTCAGAGTAGGGGATGAGTCCGAATACCAGGGTCCGGTGTGATCTTCCCAAGTTGTAGCCGTGTCTATCAGTGTCACCACTAAGAAAGGATTAATTAACCAACTATTCCATGTAGAAATTTTCAAAGAGTCACAACAGTGAAAAGAAAAGAGAAAAGAAAAAGAAAGTAAGAAAAAACAAAAAAAAAACTAAAAAGGACTACCGGGATTCGAACCCGCGACCTTTGGGTTATAGTCCACTCCATCTTTCCACTGCGCCAGTCAGCTGACTGAAGATTAGGCGTGTGAATAATCACTTCGTTGCGCCCCGTGCATAAATTATCGTAATGCATCTTCATTATGAACCTCGCGTTTTCATTGGTTAGAATCTGCTGTATAAGCAGTGCGAGAACTACTATTTTCACAGCAACTTGCTGTGCGAATAGTCACGGCGTTGATTTATATTCCAGCATACTTTAGCGACGGCGACCCACTATGAAATGACTCAAGTAATTACGGCCTCGCGATCGGACGCCGACCAAATCGCACGACGGGGTCGGCGTCCAACGCGAGATCGCGCCATCGGTCGCTGACAATGGTCGTGCGGCGGAGTACGAACTAGGCTTAAGCCGTGGTGCCTTGTACCTTGTTTCTTTGCAAGGGCAAGTAAAAGACCCATCCAAGTGAGGAACATGAGTAGCTTGAGATGGTCTCTTCCGTACTTACCAGGGCCAATAATGCTACAGCTTCGGCCATAGGTACCATGTATCGGCTCTGACGGACAAATACAAATTTGGTAGATCCGTCGTTAAGACAAGAGATTTCCTTTGTAGTGGTTCGGCAACATGGCTACCATGAAGTGGTGGGATGACTTATGGCTGAATGAAGGATTCGCCAGTACCCTCATGTACTTCGCTATGAACGACATCTTCCCTGATTGGAAAGTGGTAAGTAAAGGTTTGGTGAGTGGTACAGGTATTTGGAGAAACGATAACGATATGGGTTAAAATCTTGGGTAAATACAAGAAACAGAGGAAGGAAAAGAACCCAAGGCTAGAAATGTGAATGCTAATCATTCGTTGAATGGATGTTGCCTGTGAGAGTGCAGAGGCAGCTTTCAACCTACCGGTACGTCCGTAACGAAATAAACTACAGATGACCCAACTAGAAAGGCTTCCAGATACACTCAGTGGCGGATTCGGGGGGCTACAGCCGCCCCCCCCCCGCCCTTATGGCGGCCGAAGGATGGCTTCTTGTGCCTCAGACGCCTGTAAAACTCATATTTNNGGGGGGGGGGGGACCCCAGACTCGGAATTTGAAATTGGAAGCGGTTCGAGTCCAAAATCGGAAACGTTTCTCTCAAAGGACATTTCCAGACAATCTGGTCCCGCGAGATTTCATTCGAGACTTGAATTTTGATGAATGAAATCTCTGGAACATTTGGCTGACATCTTGCGTCAATGACGTCATCTTGTCGTGCTTGGATGTACGGCACTGGCACAGCGATGACGGCATTGTTGCGTCAGTGACGTCATCAACATGTCAGCCAAATATATCAGAGTCCGAACGACGTCAACGTCAGGCTCGGGTCTGTTTCAGAGTGATTTCCAGACTGACATCAAGTGCTGTATAAATGCCGTATTTGATTGGCTGACTGAATGGACCTCTCGTTCCAGTTCGACATGCAACTGACCGACAGCATTTTCCTCGTCATGACAAAAGACTCACTGCCTACGTCACATCCGATTTCTACACCAATCAAGGACCCGGATGACATAGCGCAGTTCTTTGATACTATATCATACGACAAGGTTTGTAAAACAGGAGGGAACTGAAGGCCCTAGGGAAGCAGCTGGTCCCGGGTTCGAATCCAGCCCGGGCCATATTCCCTTCAACATTGCCTACCCTCTGAATGGTGTCTTCGGGCAGGTGTCAGGGATGGGGTTGTCGAAGAGCCTTGGTAGCCGCGTGTCACGTCCGCTTAGTAGCTGCAGGTCCCGGGTTTGAATCCAGGCTAAATGGTGTTCATCCCTGGCTCTATAGTCCATCACATGGGACAGTAAGCCGTGGTGCCTTGTACCTTGTACCTTTGCAAGGGCAAGTAGAAGACCCCATCCAAGTGAGGAACATGAGTAGCTTGAGATGGCCTCTTCCGTACTTACCAGGGACAATAATGCTATGGCTTCAGCACTGACGGAAAAATCTGATAAAACCACTAGTTTGGAAACCCATTCCTTAATACGACTACCGGTAATACTTTCATATACCGTACCTTCATATTTTCAGGGCTTGGCAGTTCTGAGATTACTCCGAGGTTTCCTTGGCTGGGAGAACTTCAGGAAAGGCCTCCAGACCTACATAAAGCGGTATAAGTTCGGAAATGCCGAAATGGCGCAGTTGTGGTCGGCGTTCTCCGAAGTCTCGCACGTCGAGCCAGACGTCATGACCGTCATGGACACGTGGACTCGACAGATGGGTCTTCCCTTGGTAACGGTTACTAGGATTGGAAACGACAGGGTGCTGCTAAAGCAGGAACGATTTCTGCTTAACCCGGACGAAACGTATGACCCGAAGGACAGTCCTTACGGGTAAGTATAGAGACACGAGGTACTTGTCAGAATGCTAAAAATACATCCTCAAATGCCGGGAAGTCGTATCTCAGGGCTTCTAGGATCCAAATGTTTCTGAGGGAGGCCCCCAACCCCCTCCTCATTCCCCCACTGATGCTCGGCCACCTACAGCGGCCACCAAGATTGACTCTCTGGAAATTGGAAGACCGTGATACCTGGTTGCCTGCCACAAGGCCTGGGATCCACAGATGGAGCATATCTCCACTGTTGCAGTATTGCCCCCAGATTTACCTACAGCGGGATGCCCGTCACAGGGCCTCGCACCCACAGATGAAGCATAGCTCCGCTGATGCAGTATTGCCCCCAGATTTACCTACAGCGGAAATACATGTTATACCGGGATGCCCGCCACAAGGCCTGGGACCCACAGATGGAGCGTAACTCCGCTAATGCAGTACTGCCACCAGATTTACCTACAGCGTTGGCCTACTTGCCCTCCTCATTGGCGACGATTAGGCCTATTACAGCACTAGGACTTCGACAGGCTAGAAAATGCCTCTCACTGGCCAGTTGTCAACTGGCCAGTGAGAGGAATGCATCAAGTCCTCGCCATTTATACCGTCTTCCTGTACTGGATGTAGGCTACAATCCAACGATCCCCCATACACTTCGTGGGTCCCCAACAAGGGTTACGGATGAACTGCGAGGCATTTACAGCCAATAATTAAGGGGCCTCAGTGATACCGGCCTGAAGACGGTACTCGCGAGGACTCCCTGTAGTGTATACATGTACTAGAAAATTTATGGAGTCAGAAAATGGCGGAAACAAACCAGAATGGAATGTCTAATGAGTGTAGTCTCATACCGAATACCTGAATGTCTTTTTTCAGTTACAAGTGGTACATCCCTTTTCACTATCAAACGCAGGACAGTTCAAGGGTGAAGTTGGAATGGATGAACATGGACTCAGGTAATCTATGCGAGCCCCATTCTACCCCATCCACCCAATCCAAGTGCGGATCCAGTGAGCAGGGGGTCTGGACCCCCTCCCCAACTCTCGACCACAACGATTTGCTCCTCACAGTTGTGCCTCAGACGCAAATGTTTCGGAAAGGTCAGTCGGCGCCTGTTCCGTGCCATCGCAACTTTGACCTGACATCAGCATTAGGTGGCATCTCCTAAACCAAAACCCACCATTGCTTTATCTCACATACATGTATCTTTTATTTCAGCTGAAATTTTTGTGCCAGGGGACGCTTGGGTCATCGGCAACTTCAACTACATGGGTTTCTACAGAGTCACCTACGAACACGAGTTATGGCTACGACTCATAGTGCAACTAAAAACGGACCACAAGAAATTGACGCAGGCAAATAGGGGTGGGTTGATTGGGGATGCGTTCAATTTAGCAAGGTAAGGCGAGCTACAAGACTGATATCGAAATTCCGTCAGCAAGATTATCGTGACTGGTCAACATGCAGAGGAAACATTGTGTAACTCCGAAGAAGATCGTATCAAACCAATTTTCAATTTTTTTTCAATTTTCGAGAGGCCACGGTGGTGTTGTTGGGTCTCCGACTAGCGCTCAGATGGTCCCGGGTCTGAATCCCAATAGAGTTGTCGTCTGAACGGGACTGTTCCAGAGTTCCAACTGCTCAACTGCTCAATGTAATCTGACTATGGTATTACATAATAGGTCTTTCACCACTAACTAATAGGTCGTGTAACGCCTGTTTGCACTTGGCTGTTAATAAGATTAGGAATGAACCATGAGGTCGTTAAAGTGGGTTCTGTTACACACACATTTTATCAATTCACAGTCCAGTCATGTGCAAATAGTGAAGTATTACCGGTGTAACAGTAAAGAGTATCCCCCTGTAAAAAGTATCCACTTAATTGTTGAATGACGGATTGAGGGGCATGGCTAGAAACCAAGCGCCAGAGATTAGAAACTCGACCAGCTCGGGTTTGCTAAAAAAATCACTGCTCTGCCAAAAATAGGGGACGTACGCCCCCAACCTGGATCAAGTGTAAAGTTTTCCAGTGTTTCCGTGTGTCAGTGTTCCCCCTATTTTTCTGGAAACACTGGCAGATAGATCGACATGTTTCTCTGTGTGTCCTCCATTGTCGAGTCGCGGCTTATTCCGTCAGACAATAGCAGGGGAACACTCGCAGATGGGGAACGCTCAAAAACGTTACACCGGCCTTGGCTATTCCGCGGCGGACGCTCACTTTTCAAGCTGTTACGAATGGGGTTAATATTCTCTGATGCGTGTACTAATATTCGACGGGCATGATATGTCAGGTCGAATTCACCGCCAAGCCTCGCAACAATTCTGAAGGGATCATTTCCTAATTCGAGAACTGCATCCATGATATGCGATAATTCCATCCATGACACCTGGCGGTGTCACAGGAATCAGCGTCCTAGGAATGCAGATCCGCAAAACATAGCCCGCTATTGTAAGGTTATATTTGAATGGTCATGGTCTCTCCAGCCATATATTCTAATCCCTCGCTGACCAATAAGACCGGACTTTGATACCAGGGGACTTCGATTCCTTTCACACCGGCACAGTAACTGTTCTGCTCCCGAGTGTTCTTATCGGAACTGTTCTGAGCGCACCACAATCAAACAATGCCTGGAACGTTCCCAGCACAGTTCATTGTAACGATAATCCACTAGTAAACATAGTTTTCCTATTGGCAATGCAGTCATTTGGCCAATTTGAACAACTCAATGTTGATCACCCGTGATTTCCAGCTTAAGCTTGTAACCGCATGTAAAGTATTTTAATTGGCGTCAGTTTCGCTATGGTTGTTCATGCATTTCATAAGGGGGGATTAGTCTACAATACCCTTATAATCTGGCACAGTTGGAGCATTGAACTGTTCCGTTCAGAGGACAACTCTATTGGGCGTGAAACTTTGGCAGTGCTTTACGTAAGACGGGCGCAATCACGCTCGCGCCACTGCACGCCCACAAAATTGCACCAAGGAGCTCGATTGACCGTGCTCCTTGGGATCCTTGAAGTTCAGGCACGAGTGTGAACAGCTCTCCTTCACGGTTGTGAACAGCTCTCCTCGAGCCTTTGAGGAGCTCAACTGATTGAGCTCCTGCAGATTTCAAACGTGAAGCACTGCTTTTGGCGTGTCTCTTTGCCTCACTGGCCTCTCTCCACCCAGGTGTGTATAAGTGGGTACCAGTCGGAAATGCTCAGATTGTAGCGCTGAATGAGCAGCTCGTCGGAGTTCTACTGAAAGGTTTCAGGATAGACTGGGGTATAAGTCGGATGACACCTCTACCGTAGTTGATATCAGACTATAAACACAAACTTTAACTTTCTGATTTTCAGGGCTTATCGCCTGAGCTACGCAGTTGCCCTTAACGTCACCTTCTACCTCGCCAACGAAGAAGACTTCGTCCCTTGGAAGACAGCCATAAGTTCATTAAATTGGATCGAGTCGATGTTATCGAGGAGCGAGGTCTACGGACTGCTGCAGACCTACATTAGGAACTTGGTGACGCCTATCTTCCTACGTTTGGGCGTGTCTGGGCCGATGCCGGATTCTCTACCACAAAGGTATGGTGGCCTACAGCATAAGTAATGTGCACACAGACTTGTATGGCTGGGCAATCTTAGCCGTAGCCGTACTCCGCAAAACCTTGCGACCACGCAGTCATCTAAATGGTTGCGCCGCTATCTGAACACGACGAACATCGCCTGTGATTACGCCTAGTGTGCTGCTGGCTTTACTGATCAATCGTCCAAGCCACGGCAGCCAGTCGGTCGAAAGTTGGCCTTGGTCACAGGCCTGGCCATTGTAGCTGGTGTTCTTGTCGCTTCGATGGTCCAGCCCATGATCGCCAATCGGCCGAAAGTTGCCATCGACCATCCTGTTTGGCGTTTATGTTGCTGTCAAGATCTCCACGCCATAACAGCCACGTGTGACAGTTCAATATTATTTTACGTATCCCCATAAAACGAACACAAATGTCCACTCCCACGCATCCACGCACCCAGAGCCTCAGGCCTCAACTTAAGCGACGGCAACGGCGGCAATGCCGTCGATGCCTCACTGATTTGCCTTTGTGCCCTCTAAAAACAGACTTGTTGATACGGCAGTAGTAGCCTGCCTGCCCCATTCATAAATAGGGCACCCAATGTGTCACCCAGTCAAAATTATCAATTTTTCAATAACTACTCTGTTGATGAAACATGTTAAGCCTCATCAAAAACCAGGCCTCAACTTAAGCGACGGCAACGACGGCAATGCCGTCGATGCCTCACTGATTTGCCTTTGTGCCCTCTAAAAGCAGACTTGTTGATACGGCAGTAGTAGCCTGCCTGCCCCATTCAATTGCCGAGGTGCCCTGGTATAATCTCCTTCTCAAAAGGCAAACAAATCCCACAAACTGCCCTAATCCTAATCCCGCTAATTACCCAACTCCTCAAATCACGTTAATCAGCTGATCAGACTCAAGCGCCGACCCGCATGGCATGCACACACGCGACATACTCCAATGTATTGTGTTGGGCCTATACGCACAGATGATTTCTCCACGCCGCTGACCATGCTGCACAATGCTGCGGGAATTGCTGAACAAACAGTTCCATTGGAGAATTAGTTTTTAGTGTGTAGTAAAAATGAGTCCCTTGTTGTCCTTTGTGTAATTATCCAAAGTCTATTCTGAATATTATGACATTAATCCATTGGTGATTTGAGTTTTGAGTATTTTGACCGGAGCTTAATGGCCGCCTTGATGGGGACCGTATCATTATGTTCCTATTGAATTTGTTGGTGAAACTGAGGATTTGTCGTATAATGCCCACTAAGAAATAAAAACATGAGGAATTACAGAAATCTCTTGAAAGGTTAGCATCAAAGCATGTACGACTGGGTGGATTTTTTGCGAAAGCAACCACATACCCTTTTGATTAACAGTGATTTTTCATTGAACAATGATATCTCCCCCAGAACGGCTGTGGATGGTCACATGATCAAAATATCAATCAGCTGATGGTTGTAAACATCACAGTTGGTTTGAAGGATTTGCCAGTTATTTATTTCATCAACTTTGGATTTACTTCAGTAAAACAAGGCCTAACTATAGATACTTCTGGTTGAATATGGGATGTTTTTTAATAGCATGAAGTTGAATCCACACTGTTGAAATGGGAATGCCCATTTCTTTATAATCTTTGATTTTTCTTGAACTTCACTTTACAGTTGGTTCTGGAGTTGGTGTACAATAAGAATATTTTTTCAAGGTCTTCTCATTCTAATCAATGATAATGAAAATGGTGCCTCCAGCCCAATCAGTAGGGCCTAATAATAAATTAAAACTTTTTAGCGCCTCAGAAATTTTTAACCTGCACAGTAATTCGGGCCCTTTTTTATGCAAATTTATCATGAAAAGTGATGAAGCAAAATTGCCTTTTTGCCCTAATATTTTGGAGACCTGTGAAGGCAATGTGCCCTGCCTGATTGCCGATGTTGCCTTGCCCCTTTCAGTCCTTAAGTTGAGGCCTGATCTAGGTACCCTGTATGTCTGTGGCGGATTTCGGTCCGATCGGACTTCAAGTACGGCCACCAGGTGGCTATCTTGGAAATTGAGCATTGGACCATAGCTCAATAACTATTGGGGCTAGAATGTTCTAAACTTGAACAAGTATGTATCTTTGTAGCCTTCACGTGTACAGCAAATTTCAGTGTGATCGGACTTCACAGACCGCTGCCAGGCAGCCATTTTGGAAAATGCAACTTTGACTTGTGTGACTGATAAATTTGCCCTAATATTTTGGAGACCTGTGAAGGCAATGTGCCCTGCCTGATTGCCGATTTTGCCTTGCCCCTTTCAGTCCTTAAGTTGAGGCCTGGAGCCTTCACAACCGCTCCCCTTGTCGTGCTTGGTTGTGAGGGTTTGGTTGAAGGAGGGGTGCGACTGCCGTAAATGACCTGAGATTCTCAGGATGATTCCCACGGTTCCACTCGGGAAACCTTATAAATTGGATCCCTACATTACGACTTCTGGCCTAGGCCTAGTGGTTTAAAGCATTTTTAGGGGGGGGGGGCATTGGCCGAAAGGACTGCGAGGACGGTTTGGTGGGGTTTAGGTTTAGGATTAGACCAGTCCTCGAATGTTTATTGTCGGGGTTACATTCATAAGGAGGTACTGTAGGTGTAGGGAATCCAGTTTAAGGTCTCCCTTCCACTCGCTGCTGTGTCCCTTCCCCTTGTTCCCAATTTTGTTCAAACCGAGAACAAGTCCTCTCCTTATTCGTAGGAAACTGCGAAGCTTAATGCTGGACGCCGCCTGCCGCGTCGGGGTACCAGAAGCCATCAAATTCTCCCAAGATGCCTTTAACGCTTGGATGAAGAACGGAACTTACATCATACCAGACTACGCCTTCATTGTCTACTCAACCGGAGTCAAGTACGGCGGACAGAAAGAGTGGGATTTCCTCTGGAACAAGGCCCAGAATACCAAAGTCGTCTCCGAGAAGGAGACCATGATGAATGCATTGAGTTATACGAGGGAACCTTGGCTTTTGTGGAGGTTTGTATCAGGTAGAAGTTGACGGAGAAAAGGAGTCAGGCCCTCTCAGAACCTCGTCTCGGAGAAAGAGACTACGAATAATTCCTTAGCTCCCTATCTTGCACGTAGCTAAGGAGCAATGCTAAGAGGGCATGATTTCTTCAGGATGGAAGGTCCCAACCTGGTTTAGAATCCAGGATCTCCACCAAAATCAACCAATCTTCGAGACGACTAAAGAGATCTTAAGCTAACACGTAGGTAGGGGATGTGGACCCACGACAGGCTACTCTCCATCTGTGTGGGGTCCTTTACTTGCCCTGGCATAGACACTCAAGTACAAGGGACCACACGGCTTTCTGTCCTATCCAAGAGACTCTCCTAATTGTCTCACAGCTTTTCTTGTACATGGCCTGGCCGAGGATCACGCAGTGACCCTGTTATGCGGGTGATCCACCGACTTTACGACGAGTTTACGATCAGTTTGCGATTTGTTCACGACGAGTTTGCGACTAGTTTATGACGAAAAATCATAGCCGGTGGATCAGCGTTCACGACGAGTTTGTGACTCGTTCACGACTGAATTCTGTTGACGACTAGTTTGCGACGAGTTTACGACGAGATCAAACATGTTTGATTTGGTTCGGTCGATCAGCTTCAACGTCACGTCATTTCTTTACGATCAGTTTGCCACTAATTTACGACGAGTTTGCGAATCGTTGACGACTGCCGTCGTGAACTAGTCGCAAACTGATCGTAAACTCGTCGTAAAGTCAGTGGATCACCACATTGGCCATGGCCAATAATGCTTTGGCTTCGGCCCTTTAGGAGAAATTCAACAAAGTACAGTATCTGATAGTTTTTATCTTCTAAGCTTACATTACCAGGTTAGCGGGTTGGATCATGGACCGAAAGAAGACACGATTACAGGATGTCCGACTCATAACAGCTGTTTTGGGCCGGACTGCTATCGGCCGAATGGTCCTCTATAACTTTATGTTGACAAAATGGACAATTCTTAACGAAATGTGAGTATGCTTGGCAATGTGGCGGCCTCGCTGATTGGACCAATCGTCGATAAGGAATTTAGGGAATCTTTCTTTTGGAAGACATTTTTAAGTGTTAGTGTTTGTGACCCTGTTCCTTAAGCATGTAGATCTACCCCCACGTTCTCTAACACTTGCATGTCAGTACCCTCTCGTGGTGAAAATTTTAGAGGTTGTTGACTGGTTCCAGTCTTTGCCGCCCCACTCCCGCGGCGCTACTGTCGTTGTTGTGGAACAAGCGCCACGGGAGTGGAACGGCAAAGACAGTAACCAGTCTATAGAAGTTGCAGCATGGAGACGTTCTGCTCTTCGATGGTAAAAGGTGGTATCTTCACTTGTGTCCATAAACTCCCTACGCATTTGTGAGTCGGGCTCCCTTCGGTTTACTCGCTCTCCACAACTGCTTAAAGCTTTACTTCGTGGAAGTCGCCGCGTTTGGTCAACAGGCGGCGTCAGGGCCTGGCGCGAGTTTTACAGCCTATCAGCACGCTGCTTTCAGAACTCTTTGGCCCGTTGGCAATGGATGTTCTTGTGCTACCATGGCTACGAACCGCTCGGCCAATAAAAAGGTGTCTCAGGCCAGCTTGGTTACCGGTTGCTCGGTGCTCTCATTGGTCGACTCGCTCAGCGCCATCTGTTGACCAAACGCGGCAAATTTTACGAAGTTAAGCAGTTGTGGAGAGCGGGTAAACCGAAGGGGGTGCGGTACGCAACTGCGTAGGGAGTTTATTGTGTCCAGTGGGAAGATGTAGTTGAAGGAACAGCTCTTCCTTGTACTAATAGGTACGCTCTCGTGGCGAGTACGGCTGTTCCTTCATTTGAAGATACTCCTACTGATCTTAGAGGTACTGCCTTTTACAACTTGAGGGGAGCGTTTTGGTGTGCTTTCAATGTCACAGAGTTTTATATGGGGAACAAGTCAGGCGAGGAGAACGTTTACGTCAACAACTACATGGACATGAAAAGCTAAAAATAGACCTTTCCTTTGTTCTGATTGGTCCATGACGCGAGGTCGCCCACCACAATAACAACAAGCAATAACCTTGACCTTCGCAATTTCAGATACGCCGAATGGTGTTTTGACCCTACTAGGATCCGTCAGCAGGACATCAGATTGGTATTTACATATCTGGCAGCGACCCCTCTCGGCCAAAGTATTAGTTTCAGCTTTATGTTAATGAATAGTGGAAGGCGTTGAACGAGAGGTATTAACACTGCACGCTGTGTTGTGTTTACCTTAGATTTTTGCCGATGCCATATCTTTGTCCTGCATTTGTATTGGTTCACGATCTTTGCAGTAGAATGATGATCAGACCGGTGTCGCTTTTCATTATGACGTCACAGAGCACGGCCGAATCCAGGATTGCCCAAAAGGGGGCGTAGCTCAAGACAGGCAGTGTCCGAGTGCTGCAGCCAGTACTCGAGCGCCGGAGCCAGTACCCCAGCACCGGAGGCGCGAGAATGAAGGCGAAAAGGGGGTTCTGGGGCCGACCCTTAGGAAAATTTGCAACTTTCAGTGCGTCAGATGCATTTTCCTGGCATCTACGAACGAAAAATCTTTGGTCTGCCAAAATTATGAGGAGGGGGCGCAGTCGCGCACGTCCCCACGCCCCTTCCTCGGATCCGGCCCTGCAGAAACCAAGGTATAAGGACAGTAGTTGCAATCTGCTGGCGTCCTGTGGCGTTGTAGACTGCTTCCCGTCTTTGCCGTTCAAATCCCCTGGTGCTACTTTAGTGGAATGGACAGTAGCCCCGCGGGAGTAGAGCGGCAGTGTAGGGAACCAGTCCAGTGGCGTTGCAGGAATGACGGACGGACCGGTCTCTTCCTACATTCTACCAATGATCACGAACCACTGAATAGTCCTGCATGTTATCACCAATTCCTTCTAGCGACTGGTTCCCCTTCCGGTACGTCAGGGAACCAGTCCACTCACTAGCATGGACTACACTTTTTATGAATGCATGGTTTACTACAAGACACTGAATCTTTTGCAAAACGGAAGATATACCGTGGGTGAAGTTGCTACTTTACGATAAAACTGCGGGAGCCCAATCCCAGAGTAGCTGGACAAGGGATGGCAGGGAAAGTAATGCACAACAAAGACACGCTGGCTTTTCAATTAAAGCCCCCCTGTGTTGGATTTTACGGTATTTTTTAAAAGTGTGAGAGGATGCACACTGAAAAAAAATCGTAATCATGTTGAGTACCTTCGGGGTACTCGTTTTGTCCGTGAGATGAGTAGAAAGGTACTCATATTGAGTAGAAAGATACTCATAGCCAGTAGAAAGATACTCATAGCGAGTAGTAAGGAACTCCAAATGCAGCTCCTTGGCCCGCTGAGTACCCGTTTAGTACCTTTCTACTCATCTCACGGACAAAATGACTGATGAGTAGTCCAAAGTACTCAACACGAGCCGGATTTTTTTTCAGTGCAAGTAGACGTCTCATAGCCTCGTGAATGGTCCCCAAAAAAATGCATGCCTGATACGTACTTCGGAGAATCAAGACCTGGTTTTCAGCACACTCGACACTGAAAAAAAATTGCAGGCAGAGCTCTAATGTAATCAGATAGAGCATAGTACATTTTACACCACACTAACGTCGGCCCACACTGATATAATACAAGAAGTCGTTTTCCAGAGGTTTAAGCGGATTTTCGACCCCAAGGCTGGACACTTCTTTTAGTACAAAGAATCAGCTGATCTTCCAAATACACATGTACATGTACATGTACTTCCACAACCAAATAGTTTTCTTCCAATTCTGCATGCTCGACACACCCACTTACGTGCCAATCTGCCTGTCAAAAATGTCTACGACGTTTGGGACTGCCCGTGGATTACACATGTACTAGGAAATATTCTATTTGCATGTCAAGTAGACTCTGTAGGAACATCATTCAACAAAACGAGTTGTTCACGTCGTCTGACGATCATTCGCTTCGAAATGTTACGTTTTGACCTGTACAGCAAATACAAGCATGAGCATGGTCCTTGTTTTTTTCTTCAAATCGAATGCAATTTTTACACAATAGTGAGGTTGCGCAAATATGACGAAACATGAAGTAAGAAATACGAAATTGGACTTCATTTCCATGACGTAATGTATTTCAGGAGATAACGTTGTCGTTAACGTTTACGTTTGTCGTTTGATTTCTAAACCTGACGGTGGTTTTAATCATTTTACCCTTGTTTTTATGAAATCTACAGAACGCAGCGTGAAACACACGGATATGTGAAGGCCTTTAAGGGGCTAGTTTTTTCGACCACTCCCATTTTGGGCCATTATCTTGACCACCAAAACTACTGATGCCTATTTCAGGTTTAGCAACGATAACTTCGTATTAAGAAGCGTCATCGGTTTCAGTACCTCGAAGTTGAACACAGAGTACGAGCTACAACAGGTAAGACGACAAACTGTCGTAAGGAGGGAAATTTTTGAGTATTACTCAAAAATTTCCCTCCTTTAAAACCTAATTCCTGCCAATGCCAATTTTGTTATAAGTGAAAGATATCCAAAGAAAGAGAAAGCACAAAAATTGACACAAATCACACAAAATGATAATATATAAGAAGTCAACTTCCAAAATCTTACAAATTTTCGACCCCAACCGGGGTGTTCCTCAGGCACTTTCTAGTAAAGTCTGGCAACATCTATCTTTGACCTAATGGAATGCGGAAGTTAGGAAATTGATCGTTGGATTTTCCACAGACCTTTAATCACACGCGGCTATTGAATGACCGGTGGACAACGCGAACAATCAGGGAACGACCACAAGTTATCGACAGGCATGATTATAAACCGCAAAGCTCTGCCACATTACATGACTTCCGTATTGCATTAGGTCGAAGATAGGTGTTGCCAGACTTTAAAAGACTCCAGAAAAGACTCAAAAGTGAAGATATCGTACGGAAGCTTGTAACTATACTGGGTTCCCGTATTTGCCGCTCCACTCCCGCGGCGCCACTGTCCATTGTGGAGTGAGCGCCGCGGGAGTGTCGTGGCAAAAACGGGAACTAGTCCACCTTGAAAACCACAGTTTGAATCCTATCACATAGTATTCCTTGGAAAGTTTGGAGCGAGTGCTTTCCAAAGAATGCTTTTGTGACGCGGTTGCAGATTTAGTCAAATCAAGTCTCCTTGCAGGTTCATAACCTTTTCAAAGAGACGCCCCCTGACGGCAAGGCTCAAAACGAGGCTGACAATGCTATTGCTCTTTTAAAGTAAGTAGAAAACAAAGTTGACTACCAACAAAGAATATTTGCTTGTAACAAACATGCTTGAGACTGGTTCAAGTTCGAGTGGTTGCTGCGGTAGGTGAAATCACCTACAACATAAAATGGATTACAAGGAGGAAGGGTAGGTCTAGTTTTTTTTTCTTTTCAGTCCGGGGTCTGTGGTTGTGCTAATGAAAGAAATGATTTTACTTCTTCAGGGCCAATATAAAATGGATGAAAAATAATTACGACACGATAGCAAACTGGTTGAAGGAAAACGTGAAGGAGGCTGCAAGCTGAGCAGGAGGCGCAAAATCTCCAAAACGACATCTGGATCAAAGGCCCAGAAGCAGACCTACGACTTTTCAGAAGCAGACGTTTTTCAGAATGATGGTCAAAGGGCCTTCGTCGGGCGACCCCTCGTTTTCTTTACTGGCGTTGCCATGGAGATAAGCGAGATCGAGGCTCATGCTACGTCAGGATTCAAAGTAACGCGAGATCTCGTGTAGACATCACGTGATCAGTTTGTTATCACATCTGTATGTAAATATCTTTTATGAATAATCCAACTGCCAAGAAGATTCGCGAGATCTCGACGAATAGACTTAAAATGGCGGCACTGGATTACGTCAGAAATCAGACCAGCGCGAGATCTCGTGAAGACATCACGTGACATAATTTCGTATCAGATGAAAATGCTGTTCGTCATTAAATCTACAGTTACGAACTTTGAGTAACAAGAGATGACGTTATATTCGTTGCCTAAAACTAACTGACTCTCAGAGCAAGAAGCATAGGCTGCCTAGTATGTGAATGTCTGTACATATGAAGCATTACCTCAACCAACGTGAAAGTGTACAAACAGAAGAAATGGCCGACACACGATGTGTGATGACGATGTGCACAAATTCCGCTGATGTGTACGCATCATTTGCTGACGTTTTACCCAGACGTCATGATAACATTTACATCATGAAATCATATTACAATTTTTACTGTTAAAGTTTATATCGAGTTGTAAATTACTTCAAATGTATGTACTGAATGTCGTTTGTTGGTGAATCTGTTACCTTCCAATGGTAAAAGGCAGTGTTCACATTTTATGTGAACTCCTTTAAATTTTATGTGAAGTCCTTGAACAAAATTCGAAGTTCTAGTGCTCATTTTGGCTGACGATGCCAAACCTTCTAATCTGCCAAACTTCTAATCTGTTACCAATGGTAAAAGGCAGTGTTCGCATTTTGTGTGAACTCCTTAAATTTTATGTCAACTCCTTTAAATTTTATGTGAACTCCTTTAAATTTTATGTGAACTCTTTAACAAAATGCGAAGTTCATAGTGTTCATTTTGGCTGTCGACGCTCTATCATGTGAACTCTTTTTACGATACCTGGAGTTCATAGTGCTCTTTGTAAAATTTGGAAAAGATAAAAATTTGATAATGACTGAAAAAGGTAAAACGTGGGCTGACGACTCTTTCATGTGAACTACCTTTCAAAATACCTGGAGTTCAATAGTGCTCTTGATAATGATTGAAAAAGGTAAAACGTGGGCTGACGACTCTTTCACGTGAACGACCTTTCAAAATAACTGAAGTTCATAGCGCTCTTGATAAATTATCGGAAAATTTGGGCTGACGACGCTTTCTTGTGAACTCCTTTAACGATACCTGGAGTTCATAGTGTTCTCGATAAAAAATATAACGTGAAACGTGGGGCAAAACGTGAATTTTGATAAGGAACCATGTAAGATGCAAAGAAGCATGACACAACACCCTTCTCACAAAACTCTATTTCCAAACACGGCAACGGCCCATCAGTCATTCAGTCAACATCCCGCGGTCGCGATACACAGTTTGCGTTAATAGCGGCCGCCATTTTTTGTGGAAATTAGCCGAATTTTCGAATTTTTCAAATATATTTCGAATATATTTTATTCGCTGCTTGCTTGCTAAAATAACTTTGTGCAGTTCTGAGTGGCTTACCATATGACCTTTCTTTTTTTGAAAGCCTCTGACATGCAAAATCCCATAGACAGGTTGCGAAATTAGCGGCCGCCATCTTTTTTGTAGACTTGGCCGAATTTTCGAACTTTTTCAAATATAATTCGGATATATTTTATTAGCTGCTTGCTTGCTAAAATATCTTTATGCAATTCTAGTGGCTTACTGTATGGCCTTTCTTTCTTTGAACACCTCTGACAGTGCAAAATCCCACTGAAAAAACCCAAGCAACGGCAAAAGTCTACAGAAAAGATGGCGGCCACTAATTTCGCAACTTGTCTATAGACAAGTTGCGAAATTAGCGGCCGCCATGTTTTTGTGGACTTTTTGACATTGCTTCGGTTTTTCAATGGGATTTTACACTGTCAGAGGCGTTCAAAAAAAGAAAGGTCATACAGTAAGCCACTAGAATTACATAAAGACATTTTAGCAAGCAAGCAGCTAATAAAATACATTCGAATTATATTTGAAAAAGTTCGAAAATTCGGCCAATTCCATAAACAAAATGGCGGCCGTTATTTTCGCAACCTGTCTATTGAAAAAGCCTGAGCAATGGCAAAATCCAGAAACAAAATGGCGGCCGCTAATTTCGCAAACTGTGTATTGGAACCAGGAAAGGAAAAAAATGTACTTACAGGATTATGTAGCGCCTCTGAACTTGATTTCAGGTGTCTTTGTTGTCTACGAATCCTGATCTCGTCCACTTTCATTGCTAGTTCGTATGTCGATCTTGGGCCTCCGTGAATTATTTCCACGATATTCGAAGTACATCCAGTTCATTTTAGCTGAAAACACTTTAGAAAGTAATCCCTTCACGATATTTGGAATCCATAGTGTTTATTTTGTCTAACAGCACTTTAGTGTAAACTCCTCTCACGATATTTTGAGTCCGTAGTGTTGATTTTGGCTAACAACACTTTAGAGGGAATTCCTTTTCTCGATATCTGAAGCCCACCGTGTTTATTTTGTCGAACAACACTTTAGAGGGAATTCCTTTTCTCGATATCTGAAGCCCACAGTGTTTATTTTGTCGAACAACACTTTAGAGGGAATTCCTTTTCTCGATATCTGGAGTCAATAGTGTTCATTTTCGCTGACAACACTTCAGTGCGGACTCCGTTAATGATATCAGTGTGGACTCCGTTCATGATATCAGCATGGACTCCGTTCATGATATCAGCATGGACTCCGTTCATGATATCAGCATGGACTCCGTTCATGATATCAGCATGGACTCCGTTCATGGATACACCGGTATCTAAAGTTCAAAGTGCTAATTTTGGCTGACAACACTTCATGTAAATTCGTTCACCATATCTGGAGTTCATTTTGGCACAAAACAATTTGGCGTAAATTCCTTTCACGGTGTATTCCAGCACGTGCTTGTAGCATTCCTTCCTGAAGATCAGTGAGACAGTCCAAACACAACTATGGTCCAAAATTCGGTGTTGAAAGTCCAAATATCTGAAGTTCAAAGTGTTCATTTTGGCTGACGGGATAACACTTAAGTTTGAATTCCTTCCATGATATTCCACGTGTTTGCGTTCCTTCCTGAAGATCAGTGAAAATCCAAACGGTCCAAAATTCGGTGTTTCAAGTCCAAACACACAGGCCTATCTGAAGTTCAAGCGTTCATCTTGGCTGGCAACAATAGTGTGAATAGCATACCGCCCGGTTTCTATTTTTACCAGCAAAGTTCGGCTAAACATTACATAACATCAGGTGACAATACATTTTACTGAGTGACCCCTTACATTGTCAAGGTGAGACAGAAGAAAAGCAGTTCGAACAAACACAATGAAATTGAAAAATCCTACGTCATTTGTGACCCTCCGCTACAAAACCAGTCTAAAGGCGGTGACAGACTGGCGCGTAAGCAACGCGTCTGAAAGCGTTCAACCAATCAGGCAGGCGGTAACACGGACCGAAACACCTGTCGAAGAATCTGATTGCCTGCAGGGCGCTTAGGGGCGTATCCACGTGCAATATTATTGCACAATATGAAGATCCGTTTTCAGTCCGTTTGCCCCTATTTTTGCGGATACGACAACGCAAAAGTCGTGAATATGATCAATTTTTACGGACCTGAGTCTGAGCGAAATCCGTGTGCGAATGAACCCTGCATAAAGCCTCGTTTATGTCGCCCTTACGTACAGTCAGAACTAGTTGGCAACTGATAATCGGCGCGTAGTTGGAACTAATCAGTCACAACTACTAGGTGACATAAGCTCTCGGGCGTCAGCGAGTAACTAGTTGCAAACTACAAATATCCAGATCCAGAAAATCGCACGTGTTCAACTTCAGCACGTTTTACTTAAAATCAAAAGAAATCAGTGTCGACATAAGCACTCAAAAGACGGCGATAAACTAGTTCCAGGTAGTTGCGACCGATCGGTATTTTTCTAGTCGGTGGCGACATAAGATATCAGTTGCAACTTGTTGACGCTATTTCTATCACAGCGTAGGGCGACATAAGCGAGGCTTAAATGGGTACCGATCGGAAATGCTCAGATTGTAGCGCTGAATGAGCAGCTCATCTGAGTTCTACTGAAAGGTTTTAGGATAGACTGGGGTTAAAGTGTAAAGTCGGATGACACCTCTCCCGTTGTTGATATCAGACTATAAACCCAAACTTTAACTTTTTTTAACAACCGTACAAAAAAAATTCTCCGTTTTATCGAGTCATTTATTGTTGTCAAATACATGTACCGGTAATTAATCCACAATGTTCACGTGTGTCTTAACTTTCATACGTATGTTGTTAAACAATCATATAAACTTTATATTTTATACTTTCTTCAAAATGGCGACAATATGCTCATACTATACATAAATATGTCTTAGTACTTCCGGCTTAGTGGACGAAAACGCTCGTGACCGGAAATGACGTCACAGGTACGGCGGAAACCAAGGACGATTGGAGCTCTGCGCGTAGACTGGTTCCCGTCTTTGCCGCTCCACCCGCTGGCGTTCCTGTTCCGCTGTATAGCGGAACGGGAGCGCCAGCGGGAGTGCAGCGGCAAAGACGGGAACCAGTCTACTCTGTGTGCGATACAGGAAATCCTGTTGGATCTTCCTCCGGAGTAAAGGTCGAACGTCATTAAGGTCATTTAACCGGAAATGACGCATGTCTAGTAAACTGTTATTCAATGTATGTGGTCTACGTAATAGAAAACTGTTCTTCGTCATGTTTAGTAAAATCATATATGTCAATTTGTGTTGATTTGGTTCTTCACAATCGTAACACTTCGGATCTTTCCGTCATACTTCGGTTAGAAATATGGCAGTTTCGAACTCAATTGAGCGCGGGTTTGCTTCATAATATCCAGTGTATCACCGTTTTTGTTTTTTCCTGGATAAATCCAGAGAAATTACCGAGAAATTGAAGAAATTATTCCGCGTTTGAATGGGGATCATAACTACGATAGAGGGCACCACACTGAAACCAGATCCAACACAATGGACCCCTTTTGTGTGGGAAATTGATCAAGACCTGAATGTCACTTGCATTTGAATAGTTGTTGTGGGCTATGGTCCACATTGTTCATCTACGCTGCGCACTCTGTGGACGACTTGTGACCGCTCCAACAAAAGCAGGCGCTAGTCACAAGTGATCATCATTGGTCATCAGTTTACTCAACTATTATCACTGCTGTCCACTACCATTGTCATTCTGCAGGGACACACATTTCAGCTATTGTGTTGTACGGCCATTAACCCTTTCCTCGGTTGCGGCATGTCAGGGGCGTAGGCGGGGGGGGGGTGCACTGTATGTACGTGCACCTCCCCACAGCAGTAAGAGTTCCGCTTTCTGGCAAGCAGAAAAAATCAACCTTGTAATCATGTAAATAGCACTGAAATTGCGTCTCAGAGCACCTAGATTCCAAAATTTTCGGGGGAGGCTCCCCAGACCCCCCTCCCGTACACACCTTTGTTACCATTCACCATAGAGGAGTTCCGTTTTCACAAAAATGTGCACTTCCCCAAGCTCGGCCCAGCCTACGCCCTAGTGTGTTGCATGGCCGTTAGGCCTTTCCTCGGTTGCCGCATGTGACACTTTTGCTATAGCGCGTCGCACTTTCTCTCCCGGCGAGTTTCCACAGCAGGCGTCTCGCTGATGCTACGCT
This sequence comes from Notospermus geniculatus, assembly GCA_002633025.1. Classification (NCBI taxonomy): domain Eukaryota; kingdom Metazoa; phylum Nemertea; class Pilidiophora; order Heteronemertea; family Lineidae; genus Notospermus; species Notospermus geniculatus. Next base: position 11,991 of record NMRB01001845.1, on the reverse strand, counting down.
TGCCTATCGTCTCCCCTGGTTTATTCTGCGCCGGGCAAGCCGACTGCCTAAGACTTGCATCTCGTCCTACGCCTTCCCCCTGGTCTGCCGCGCCTGTCCCTGCGACTGTCGCCACCTGCCCCGATGAAATCTGCGACAGGCGTCTCGCCTGAGCTGATCGTTTTCGTTGCTCTCGCTCCTCGTGTTTTTGGTGTCTTATCAAGAAGAGCAGACTCAGAGCGTAGGCAATGGTCGCGAGCAGCGTGAAACACTGGAAAAAATAACATACATGATCTGTACATCAGTAAAATCACGCCTGTCCATGTTGGGTCGGTTGTTGAACACATTTTCTCGACAGCTCGGCGCCGTACATTTTGTAATGGTTTTATTGTAGTTCGTATTGCTGCCGCTAGGTGTCTCCTTCTACGTCGGCAGTCAAAATACCGGTAAGAGGTCGCATACCGTGAATAGAGGTTTGAGAGATTGACCTTTCCAACAAAGATGGTGGCCTACTAGTTCTTCCACATGACGTCGTGGCCATTCATTGTCCAAGCATGATATAACACTACCAAACACATCCTCTCACAGGCCCGTAGCAGCCCTCTGATGAGTGGGGGGTCCCTAGCAGGGTCGGATCCAGGGTTGACAAAAAGGTTGGGTGCGTAGCTCGGCAGAGGCGGTCAGGACCGGAAAGTGGAAGCCCAAAGGGGGGTCTGGGGGTCCTCCCCAGAAAAAAATTGACAATTTAAGTGCTTTAGATGCATTTTCCTGGGATCTGAGAGCAAAAATGTGGACATATAAAATGGACATTTGGGCCAAGGCATTTTTGACACAAAAAGTGGGGGGCCTGGGACCCTCCGCCCCCCCCCCCGGCTGCTACGGGCCTGTCTCAAACAATTACTTTACCTAAACCTCTGTGCCCATAGCCTGCTTGACCAGCTTAGTGTGCCGTCAGCCATTGAATGGCAGGTGAGAACTGATAGACCGCCATCCTTGTTAGAAAGGTCTATATAGTTAACTTACAATTAGCATTATAATCTGGAAGCCGCCATTTGAGAAAACACATGAGATAATGAAGGCGACCAGGTACGAAACTGCGGCTATGGCATCATGGAATAGATCCTGAAATACGAACCGAAGGCTCGAAATTAGATCAATGAAAGTCACGAACCTACACAAGAATCGTGAATGCGGAAATTTCTTTTGCACGGAAAGAAGGGAGAAAGGACGCCTTCCAGTTTTTAAACTCCACTCGCAGTTTCAAACCGCTACCCACTACGTTACCCGCGCTATGAAACTGCTTCATTGATGCGATCCTCAAAGTATCACTAATAGATGGCGCTAGTTGTCCGATTCTGGGAATCCCCGCTGGGAATCTGCCGCGAGTATGAATATACAGTGTACATTCTGTACACGTATCTTAGCCAATCAGAAAGTGTTTTACGGCGGCGTTGGTAAAACCTGTCGTGATGGCTTATGATTGGCTCCCTGTCAAACTGCGCCGTCTATTGATGGTCCTTCACTGTGGCGCCAATCATGGCAGTGTTTAGTGGGTCTATACCTATGGCGAACTAAACACTGGGGACGAGATAGACAGGTTTATAATGTCACTGCCTAGCAATACGCCCTCTAGCGGCGAAAACGCAACTTACAATTGATGTCCACTTTTTCTTTCCTCCGATCACCTCTGGAACACTGAAGAGGAAGGCGAGGAGCATCACGGGCGTTGCTAAGGAGAAAATGGCGGCAACAACCAGAATCATTTTTCCCGACCAGTAACAGGAACTAAACTCGGCCCAGCCGTCCAAGGAATTGGAATGTTTTTTTGATCTCGCCATACAAGCGGAGTTCCAACTGACCGCTGTGATCACCAAACATAGGATATTAAGTATCTGAAAATATAAATATAAATATAATAAAATAAAAAAAAAATATAAATATGAAAATATAAATATGAATATGAATATGAATATGTTCTTGCCAAGCACTGATATTAGATTTTTCCGTCAGGGCCGAAGCCAAAGCATTATTGGCCCTGGTAAGTACGGAAGAGGCCATCTCAAGCTACTCATGTTCCTCACTTGGATGAGGTCTTTTACTTGCCCTTGCAAAGTTACAAGGTACAAGGCACCACAGCTTACTGTACCATGTGACTGACTGAAGAGCCAGGGATGATTAATCCCATATAGCGATCTTGATCTCGATCTGTGGATCAGATTCGCAGGGAGCCAATCAGAAGTATGCTGTGCCGTGCACACTGCGTCTCAACAGCCAATAGCCGAAGAGCTAGAGCTTCACTGCTACACAACACACCCCACCATTGGGCCGATGTTTAGCTCCAACAAGCCAATCAGAAGCTTGCCCTGCCTCGCACACGTGCCAGGCCGCTTCTCAACAGCCAAACTACGAAAAGCTAGAACTTCACTGCAACATTGGGCCGATCTTTATGCGGGTGATCCACTGACTTGACGACGAGTTTACGATCAGTTGACGACTTGTTCACGACGGCAGTCGTGAACATGTCGTCAACTCGTCGTCAACTAGTCGCAAACTGATCGTAAAGAAATGACGTGACATTGAAGCTGATCCACCGATAAAATACATACTGCTACAGAGCAAACTTTACGACGAGTTGACGACTAGTTTGCGACCAAATCAAACATGTTTGATCTCGTCGTAAACTCGTCGCAAACTAGTCGTCAACAAATTTCAGTCGTGAACGAGTCGCAAACCCGTCGTGAACGAATCGTGAATGATGATCCACCTGCCACGATTTTTCGTCGTCAACTAGTCGCAAACCCGTCGTGAACAAGTCGCCAACTGATCGTAAACTCGTCGTAAAGTCGGTGGATCACCCGCATTAGTTTAACTCTGTCTGCACCCCAGAAGTGCAAAGAGCCAATCAGAAGCTTGCCATGCCTCGAACACGTGCCAGGCCGCGTCTCTTCAGCCAATAGCTGAAGAGCGCGCGAAAAACGCGCTGGGCTGTAGGAAGGCCTGTGATCTTTTGTCGTACAGGGCCTACTTAGCAAACATGTACACCAGATACACTGGGCTGCAGAATTGTCACCAAGACACCAATTTCCAGAATTTCACTTACCACTTGGCAAATTTTTAGTGCACCATCCGGATTCAGGTAGGTCCAGCGAATTTTGAGCTCACCTCTTCTTGCAGGCATTTTGGATTTAGCGAAAATCGACAAACTCGGCCAACATTTTACGACTGAGTACAGTTACTGTATTGGCGCATGTACGAAATCCTTCAGGATCAGACTCGGACCAGTCCTGTGTATCCGAGAACTTCACTGCAATAGGAGCAGTCAGCCGCGCATATTGCCAACAGATGGCAGCACAGTTCTAGCGGACCAATGTACAGGAAAATCTACGTGATTGCTGCTCGATCAATAATGACTGGGTCCGCTATATGCCTTGAATTGGGCCGTAGTGACACCTATTGGTCAACTCGCTGAAAGCTCCTATTACGTAGGCCTACAGAACTGTAAACTGGTTCCCGTCTTTCCGGTTTCACTCACGAGGCGTTACTCTCCGTTCCACCAGTCTGACGTACACCGAGTCCCTTGGGCGATTTCGAAAATTTTGAGTCCCGATACAGTTTTTCTCAGGTCACATGTGAATTTTCAAGAAAATCCTGGTAAAAAATCTACCAAATAGCCAACTGGTCACATTCCAGCAGTGCTTCACACAGGACGGGCGCAATCACACTCGCGCCCTTGTGCGCCCGCAAAAATTGCACCGAGGCGCTCGACTACCCACACTCCTCGGCTTCCTTGAACTAACTGACCATCAAATTTCACGTGTGTGAACAGCTCTCCTCGAGCCTTTAAGGAACTCCTACAGATTTCAAACGTGGAGCACTGATTCCAGGCATTTTACAACGGCATAGTCGGACTCCGATCTATTCTGTGTGGACGCCACGAGATAACAAGGAATGTTTGACTTGAGTTATATCTAGTATAAATCCTGAACTGCTGTTCAACTCTGTCTATAACTGGATATACATGTATTATAACGGGCTGATGAATATTTGTGTGTGATATGGGCTAATACTGCCCATATGTACTTTATATGGGCTAATGAATTCTAAAATATGTCGAAGCAGCTGCGACTAACAACACCTGATTAATTTCCAAGTCGAATATCATCCTCCCATAGCAGGGCTTTGGTCTCGCTCCTCTTCACTCGCAGTTTGTGTAAATGATGAAGAGGAGCGCGGGAAATAACCCTGCTGTTGAAGGATGGTCAAATATGTCTAGATGAACATCAACCGCCAACACATTTTGGTTCCCGAAGCTACCGCTAGAGAGTGCTGTCAGATGGTAGCTTCGGTAACGGGCGGCCATTTTGCCGGCAGAAAACAGGCGGCGCGACGTCATTGCCGCGAACACCGGATCACGTGAACATTCACGGGTATGGATTTTTGAGTAACGGTCCGACAAATTGTCCGTCCACAGGGTTGTCTCCGGGGGTTGTCTCATCTGAAACCCCACGGGTGTAGACCGTTCTCAAATTGACGTAAACGACAAAGATCTGCGCACTTCCACCGTAAAAAGCAAAAAAGTTGATCCACTGAAAATTTGGGGAAATATTCAAGTTTATTAGGTGTGCATTTACATTTGATTATTAAAGGGTATACATGTACAATCGTGCATGGTGAACGATTAATACATAATTCGTGCAAATCGTGTTACGGTCGTGTCTAGTTGCTTGTAAAGTCAGGTTGTGTCTAGTTAAGTAAATGTATGTCTAGTTGCTTGTAAATTATTGTAAAGTAAATTGTAAAGTAAAATTATGTCTAGTTGCTTGTAAAGTCAGGTTGTGTCTAGTTGTAAAGTAAAGCGATCCAGAGGAATCGGAACCAGTCATTGTCGATTGTTGGTTCAGCCGGGCGGCTTGAGATAGGCCTACATGTAGGCCTAGGCCTAATGAGTATAGGCCAATATGTAACGTCGATAACAGTACAGTGGCTTTGGCATACAATTATCGCAAGCCGTCCCTGCCATAAATCCACCATGCTGTAATTATTTACTACCATGCTAGTAAATATTTTCTACCATGGTAGTAAATAATTCTTACCTAGGTAATAAATATTACTACCATGGTAGTATTTAGTTCTTACCTAGGTAATAATTATTTACTACCATGGTAGTAATTAATTCTTACCTAGGTAATAATTCGAATTATTACCTAGGTAGTATTTAATTCTTACCTAGGTAATAATTATTTACTACCATGGTAGTATTTAATT
>NMRB01001844.1:101638-117801 GCA_002633025.1 Notospermus geniculatus | reverse complement strand
AATTTGTCTGGACAGGAGGTAAATAACGGCTAGTTCACCTTTAACTGCCACGAGCGCCACCCAACGTCTCATTAATGAACGACTCCAAATTATGTCAACGTCTCTGTTTGGCGTACCATTCAAAATTATTGTTACGTTTGAAACAATATGAACGTCTCTGATGAGGCACGTCTCCAAATTCTGTTCACGACTCGAGTTCCACCGAACATCTCTTTTGTGAACGACTCCAAATCACAGCTGAACGTCTATGTTTTGTTACAGATCGTCTTCGTTTTGTTAAAGAACGTCTCTGTTTTCTAAAAGCACGTCTCTGATTTTTGAATCTACGTCTATGTTTTGTCAACGTCTACTTTTTGCGGATATAACCGCCCATAGTAGTGCGTTTGATTGCTTCGACGTCTACTAACGCCTTCGCTGATTGGTTAATTTCGGATTTCGGATTTCAAATTTCGGATTTCAAATTTCGGATTTCGAATTTCGGATTTCGAATTTCGGATGAGCTTTCTGGGCTTTCGTAGTTAATTGCCATACTTTACCCTGGAGACTTTGGAATCAAAAATTGAAGCTCCTCCTAAGAGATCAGTCCTAGAATTTGATAACTTTCTGAAACAATGTACATGTATGGAAGGGGATGGAGAGACAGATGTGTTGCTGTGCGAATTTGATTGATCAAATTAAAACTTGATTTTCGTCAATCTTAATTTCAGACCATTCTGATTCCCAATCTGTATATCAACCCACAAAACAGTGCCCTGACAGCTGATGGCTCCCATAGTAAGTAGATGAAAATGGACTTGCTAAAGAGGATTTTAAATGGAGTTGACTCCAAACTGTAGATTATCATGGATACCACTGGCTTTCATTTCTTTCAATGCAATTTTGATGTCACTCATCACATCTAAAGATGTTCCACAATTCTCCTATTCCCACCAGCACGCGGTCAGGGTTCCCCTTGGTTTCTGAAAAACATTCTTCACCTTTTTCATGAAAAATTAAGTCCAAAAAGATAATCTTCACTTTTCTTCAGACTTTATTTGTCTATAGTCACAAAATCAGATAAGTACCGGTAAGACGCACTGTGATTGGTGGAAAAACTTCGCTCCAATTTTGTGTGGTTGGCATTTATTGGTCACAAGCACGTGCTCATTCATCCTGGCTTCCCGCAAGTATTCCGTGAATCAGTGGCATGGAGTATCCAAACAGGGTTTAATTTGGGTCCTATTTCGGCAAAGGTGGTGATTTTGTGGTGCGATTTTAGAACAGATGGGTTTGAAAACTTAGGGAAAACACAATTTTGATTGTTCAATGAATTTTTATTCGTCAAAAAGCAACTGCAATCGCCACTGTGACGATTGACAGTAATTTTTTCCTCGTCACTGGTGAATTACATTCGTCAATGACGATAGTGACGAGCGCCAGCGGGAACCCTGCGCGGTGTGCCCATACGTCTGAGAAATATAGGGCCGTATTCACCAACGAAGACTATTTTGAACTTAGGTTGAACCACAGCTTTTTTCAGTTGTTCAGGTTTGCCAGGGCATGATGTGACAATGGAAAAGTTGTGGCTCAACCTGAGTTTAAGATAATCTTAGTTAGTGTATACGGCTCGTAGGGTCTAACTAATTCTATGTGAAAGGCCTGGTGGAACTGGGTTGGCATTTGTACTCAGTAGCCCGTTAGGCTGACTTTACATCGGATGACATGCGACACGAACAAGCAAGGGAACAAAGGTTTCTTGGGGATGAATCCTTTGTGAAGCCATTGTTTGGCTGCGTGTTGGTGTCGCGTGTCATCCGATGTAAAATCAGCCTTATGATGTATGGTATTTGGCAGGGAACTGTAATGGCACAGTGTTGAATTGTCATCCACTTCGAGAAGTTTCTGTCCAACTAGAAACAGAAAAGTCCTTCATTCGCTTGAATCTTCAATTTCAGTTCAACTCAGCGATGTCGAAATGCAGCAATATTATGATGAGTTCTTCGAGGAAGTGTTCACAGAGCTTGAGGACAAATACGGGGAAATTGAAGAGATGAATGTGTGTGACAACCTTGGTGATCATTTGGTTGGAAATGTTTATGTAAAGGTAAGGACACATCAAAATCCAAAACTGCAGTGCTACAAAAAACTTTTAAGCCCTGTTTCTACTAGGGCTTAACCAAAGCATTATTGGCCCTAGGGCGCATGCAAGAGGCCATCTGAAGCTACTCATGTTCCTCACTTGAATGGCGTCTTTTACTTGCCCTTGCAAAGGCATAAGGTATAATGTGCCATGGCTTACTGTCCCATGCAAAAGAGGTGAAGAGCCACATGGTTGGGCCAGGCTAGATTCAAACTTGGACCTGCTGCTTGCTGGGTAGACGTGATAACCTACAGACAATCAAGATGTCTGTGATGATTTGATTGACACCTATAAAATCCAGTGAAATAATTGTTCCACATCCTGTTTCAGTTCCGTTATGAAGAAGACGCTGAGAAATCGGTACAGGGTCTCAACAATCGATGGTTCAATGGCCGACCAATCCACGCCGAGCTTTCTCCTGTAACAGACTTCCGTGAGGCGTGCTGCCGTCAATACGAAATGGGGTGAGTACCAATCTATTACGAACATATTGAAGTGGTCCCCATTGAAAGTATTAGTTGATATTACTGTTCATAGATGGCGCAGGTTAGTTCAGATTATGGTCTGAATTAGATTGTTACGCTGGTGTGAACAAACGGTTTTTAATGTGCACTACCTAAACCGAATTCCGGAATGCACACTTCAGAATTCGGTTTAAATCCGTATTGTGTGTGAACGTGGGATTAGTTGATCAGGGTGTCACACATTTTGTGCCCTGCCTGCCCAACTCAACCAACACAGACCTTTTCCATATATTTGTATTTTTTTGCAGTGAGTGCACCCGAGGTGGCTTCTGCAATTTCATGCACTTGAAGCCAATTTCCCGCGAGCTGAGGCGGGAGCTCTACGGGCGCCACCGGGGTGGTGGAGGCGGTGGTGGCGGCGGTGGTGCTGGTGGACACAAGAGAGGAGGAAGGTGAGTCATCGACTGAAAGATTTAATGTAGAACATTGCCCTGTCATAGGTTGGAGAAAATTCTTTCAAATTGAATACTCTTGTCTAACACTACCCCCCCCCCCCACATGCTGCACTTGAATAGTTTAAAACGAGAAGATTTCAAGCAGTAACCAGTCCACAAGATTATTAATTAATCCTCCGACGTTGATGATGATGATGATGATAAGTTCATCTGCTTGTTTCCAGGTCGCGATCACGTTCGCCACCGACACGCAGAAGTCACAGCCGCAGCAGGTCGCGCAGTCCACGGCGGAGGAGGTCAAGGTCACGCAGTCGTGAACGCAGGAGGGAGAGAGAAGACAGGCACGGACGATTCTGAAGAAACAACGTCTTAAGTTATGGTCGTTTGTCGTGTCAGCATTGTATCGGAATTCTGTAACTTTATTCAGGACTTACACAATTCGACTTCTAACAAGTAACATATTTCCTTAAAGATACGTCAGTGGAATTTATCAGTAACTTTAATAGGCAGGGCTCACATTTGGGGGCGATGTGGGGTGAAAATTTCGCCCCAAATCACCCAAAATCCTAGGGAGACATAAAGTGTTAAAAAAAATTTTTTTTTAGGGGTATACGATCCCCTCTGCAGCATAATTTTAGACCCAAGTGTGAGCCCTGAATAGAATATTCTCATTTCATTTTAGGCCTCCACCTTTATATTTTTTGGTTTATGTTGGCGGATCCGTAAACCAAGAAATATAAAAGCTGAGGCCTTATCACAGAAAAACCTTCAGAAATACCATCTCAAAATTCATTAGCAAGTTTGTAAATAGTTGCTGTGTGGTATTCTGAACAGATCCATCAGTCATTTCTTTGATATCTTGGCTCACGTATCTGGCATTAGTCTCAGTCTTCTGCTACAAAAATGTTAACCCCCCCCCCCCTCCAGCAAAAGCAGACACTTGTCACAGGTGGTCATCACTGGTCATCGGTTTGCTCGACTGTTATCACTGCTGTCCACCACAGTATTGTGAACCTACAGAGACGTTCATTTCAGCTATTGTGTTGTAACGTGGCTAACCCTTTCCGCTTACCGGTATGCAACAAGTGCCTGCTTTTGCTGGAGTGGGTTACAGATGACAACCTTTTGACCAGTTTTTCATTTGACCAGTTTTTCATATCACTTTTCAGAACTTGTGAATTGTTTTTATTTGATGACACAAATTTTTGTATTTCTTTCTGAGTAATAGACAAAGTGTTTCAAAGGTTTGATGATTCCCTAACGAGTACCAGTTAAATCCTGAACAAAACTTTGCCATCTGGGAAAGCATTTTATCATGTCACTTCAGTTTTATGTCGTTTTGAAATAAATGCGTCTACAAAATAATGTTGTTTTTCATTGTGTCCTGCTCACAGATAATGAAAATCAGCAACCAATTTTGAACTGATCTTGATATCATTTGAAAAAGGGTCAATTTAAAACTGATGATTTTGACATCATTCAGACAAAAGTCAATTTTAAACTGATGATCTTGATGTCGTTTAGACAAGAGTCGATTTTATACTGATGATCTTGACGTCATTTTAACAAGAGTCAATTTTAAACTGATCTGGACATTTTAGTAATTTAGACAAGAGTCAGTTTTAAACTGATGATATTGATGTCATTTAGACAAGATTCAGTTTTAAACTGATGATCTTGACTTCATTCAGATAAGAACTTGGAGTGTGATAATGTGAAGCTTTTATGTAGGCCGAGCACTTTCCACTGTTGATACATTCCCAAAGTACTTGAAAATGATCCCAACCTGCGGATACCACTCTTCGATTTGAAAGCAACCCCGTCAATCAAGACACCACGTCTAGTGTCGAGTATTAAAGGAGCACGGTATTGCCACTTTTTCTCGACAGCCAGCGCCACTCTCCAACCCAGGGGCTAACTACGTGTCGGCGAATTGACCCAATTTACTACGTACATTTTGTAAGGCATTTTTGTAGTTCGTCTTACTGCCGCTAGGTGGCTCCCTCTACGTTTGCAGTCAAATAACGCATTTGAGATCCAATACCGTGCTCCTTTAAGTGTACTGCCATTTCATCCCCTGAAGGACAACTGCACCTGCATTTGAAGGTGGACATAGTAGATTGGTTACCAATTGCACCACTAGGGGTTAATGTGTCACATTAGCCTTAGCAGCGCAAAATTGGGAAACAATCTATGAGATAGTCTGGTTCGACTGACTTCTTCCAGATGGCACTTTAGTTGTGTTTTATGACAAAAACTATTTTTTGTTGATAGAGGACAAATTTGAGATAAAAAGTGGCCTAGGTCTAGACCTACTAAAAGGCCATTTCAAGAAAAGCAATTTTGTCATCTCAAATTTTCCTTTGTCAGTTTCTTTTTCACAGAAAATAAGTTTTTGTCATGAAAAGTGACACCTTTATGCAGGTACTATTTCTCCTTACACACCACTCTGGAGACTGCGTGTCGAATTTCGCGCACGCGCAATGACCATGAAGTAGGGTAAACAAAATGGCGACCCCGAAGGGAACTAAATCCCATACTGGGCCAGTTAGCATAGGATATTATGAAATTGAAAGGACTATAGGAAAGGGTAATTTCGCTGTTGTAAAGTTAGCATCACATATGATCACGAAAACAAAGGTGAGTCCGATCGGTGGTGTGGTTGTCGTCTGCGCGCTGTCTGAAGTTGAGTGTTTGTGTCCGTTTTTGATGTCCAATGACATTTTACGTGTTCGGTGTCAGTGTGTAGCGAACATGACATGACGTGCATCAATGCATGTACGTGTGTATGCGTCGATGTACATCAACATACTTTGTATCCATATATAGGCCTAGTTAGTTTGAGGGTTACAGTGCAGACTAACTAAAGGGCCTTGAAATTGAAGCCGGTTTACTAGGCCTAGGCCTAGGCCTACCGTTACCAATAATGCCTGTTCATCACAACATCAAGTTCAACATGTTTTATTTTTAGCCCTGTCAATGTCAAGTGTCATACATGTCAATCATAGTGTCAATCACTTTTTGAGCATGACGAGGCCTACCAGAGTACCATACCAGTACGGTACCTACTGGTATCATATCACTTTGTCGGTGGAAAAGCTTCGGCTTAGGCTATGTGTTCATCAATTCCGACGTAAAATAAAGCTTACTTTACTTTACTTTAGGCGTGCTTTATGTCAGCAGTCCAGTCATTCACTGCATTCTTCTGTAACCTAGTGATATAATAAAAGGAGTCGTCTTCCAGAAATTTCGCAAATTTTCGACCCTAACCGGGGTCTTCTTCAGGCTGGCACTTTCAAGTCGAGCTACCAGAAGTGTAAGGTGATAGTGGTCAGTTGAGTTCAGTCATGTCAGTAGGCCACCTAGTAATTGTCACTTCCCAATCCAATTAATCCTGCCCATGCCCCGTGAAGGCCAATCACCATGATGACAATTAATTGTTTAGGCCTAGGCCCATTGATTGTTTTCATTGTGTTCAAGGCCTTTTTCCTGAAACAGTAATCCGGATGGAAGGTCTTTTTCAATTAGGCCATTAGGCCGTTATTACATAGAAGTACATGTATAGGGTCATACGAAAACACCAGTCAACAAAGGCTTCAAAAATGGATTCACCGTGAAGCCATTGTTAAACAGCGTTTTCGTATACCGTATACTTCTATGTAATAGGGGCCTTGTTAGGATTGTTTGACCATGCACGGGTCACCGAAAGCCCTACCACTCCACTGTGTTGTAGGCCTATATTGTAAATTCTTAGCTTAGGAGCCCAGAGCAGTAGTAGGCCTAGGCTAGGTATGCAAAGTCCTACATGCAGGCATAGGCTTGTCACTCATGTCAATGGTCCAGTAGTGAGCATGCCAGACCCAATGTCAATTCCACGAACGTGACTTACTAATACTACGGTATACTACATGTAGGGTAATTGAGCTAATTGAAATTTTGCTTTCCATTTGAATGTATTATGAAGTGATACATCTGGAAGTAAAACTGTGCATGTCTGCTGATAAGTGTAGTTGATATACCATGCCCATAAGTTTTTGTAAGAAATTTCGGCCTCCCCTGAATGTGAATCGGGGGCAGAGGACTCAGCAGATAGGTCTCTNGACCCCCCCCCCCCCCCACAAATGCGGACCCCCCACCAATGCTGCCGGTATGTTTACAAATTTGACCCACTCCAGCAAAAGTAGGTGCTTGTTGTAACAGACATGACAGAGGAAAGGGTTTCAGTAACAGCTTTATAACAGCTGAAATCTACATGTACGTCTCTGTATCTTACATTCAATATTAGTGGACAACAGTGATGAGTAAACTATGACCAATGATGACACTTCACTTCACTTGCGACAAGCGCCTACCGCCCTACCGGTATACTTTACATGCTTGAGTGGGTCACAATTATGTGAAAGGGAAATCAAGTTGATGTGTTGCTACGACAATGGAGGATTAACACATTGAGATGACCCCCTTCACACATTACCTGTATAATGTTTATGATAGTTGGTAATACCACTGACAGACTGATGATGACAATGAGTGACTCAAAGTGTGAATCACACACATCTGACATTGACAACAAGGTGCCAGATAAGTACATGTACAAAGGCCAAATTTTGTGTCGATGAACACACGATTGTGTCCAGTATGTCCAACTGTACCGCTGTGGCTAATCACTGGCATTATTAATAATTATCACAGTTCCTTCGTTTTTGAGCCAGTTCTGAATTTGAATTTGTAGAGCCCTCATAGCCGAGTAATTATCACGTCCACTACAAGCAGCAGGTCCCATGTTTGAATCCAGCTCGGGCCATATGGGATTTCATTGACTGGCTCTTCAGTCTGTCGCATCGGACAGTGAGCCGTGGTGCCTTGTACCTTGTTTCTTTGCAAGGGCAAGTAAAAGACCCCAGCCAAGTGAGAAACATAAAGCTTGCGATGGCCTCTTCAGTACTTACCAGGAACAATATGCAGGGTTTCCGCCAGAAAAAATATTTAGGGGGGAGGGCACAGTGTTAATTCTGGTGTAACATCTCTGAGTGTTACATGTTTTCAATGTTAATCTGGTGCGAGATGTTTGAGAAATTGGAAGTGTACAGATCTTTGTTCGACTGTTGTATCTCTTGAATGAAAATAAGGGCAATTTAAAGACACTGCTCTGCATTAATAAGGGGGCTCCTCCCTCTTGCCCCCCCCCCTCCGGCGGAAACCCTGCCTGGTACACCTTTGTATCATCTTATCCATTTTAACAAACAGGCCTACAAGTGAAGCATAACAGGCATGACAGGCCTCTTTTCTGTTATCAACATGTAATGTTATGCGAGGAATACAATACATGCAGCATAAAAAAGTCAGTCTTGGATGTTCATTATGACTAAACCAACATGGTAATTAATGAGTAGGTTGTATTTCAAGGTCGGTGGGCCGAACTTCAGGAAAATCGATCTGTTTTTGTGTTGGTGGTGGTATGTACATGTATCTGGAATTTCTGGTGTCGGTCATCGTTGTGCTGATCTAGGATACCAAGAAAGTTCGGAAACCGTGAAACAAGATGTTTTATGCCAATACAATTCACGGAAGTGAAATGGTTAGTGATAAAACCCGTTTGAAACGAAACGAAATCCTTGAAATCATCGAAATGGGACTTTGAGGAAAGGAATTTGAGAACTCTCATTCGGTTGGTGCATAAGCTTCAATGTCGGAGCAGATTCTAGTTAAATATCGGTAATTACGATAAGACAATAAAACGAAAATAAATTGATGCAAATCATGCCCATTTCGATCGGATTTCATTTCATTTCGTTTCGTTCCGGGTTTTATCACTAACCGAAGCGAAACTACACACTACTCAAGGACTCCGCATCAGCCGTTGTTTGAGAGCTTATTTTATGTAAACCCGTTGGCGATGCTGACCTTTTAAATGACAACTTTGATAAACACAATAACATTCACCATGGCAACCGGGGCAAACAAATCATTTTCAACATCAATCAACCAATAAAACAAAATGCTCGGCTGCGATCTGAACGGTTAATTACAAGATTCTCCTGCCATTAAATTTTACGTGCACCCTCGTGGTATAGAATCACGGCGTACCCGTGCAGTCTTGGCTGACATTTACCGCCGTGGTTGATGTTGTTAGTAACAACGCTCCGTGCATTATTTCTGGGCTCTTGACCTTTAGTCGTTTGTGAAGACTATGTAATATACACAATATACACAGAGTATTGTATTAAACATGGTGCATTGGGGTGCTGACTCTATACGGCAGCGTACGTCTCACGTCGTCTTTAGAAGGATTGGGGGAAATGACACCAAGTTGTGAAAAATTTTACCGCAATTATGCGGATTGGATGGAAGTGGGTGGGAAGGGTAGCAAATGTGTTTATGAATCAGAAATTCAGAANACTCGGAGTCCGAATTCTGACTCTCACTGTGTTCGGAATCGGACAAATCGGGGAGTCCAAATTCGGACTCGGAGTCCAAATTCAGACTCGCTTTTGACATGTTTGAGTCCGAATTCGGACTCGGAGTCCGAATTAGGGCATTTCCCGAACTGAAGTCATGGGTGCCAACCAGACAGCCAGACAATTAGACAATTGGCTGTTTGTATGGTGTGAAGTATACGAGCTGAACACATTAGCCATAAGCCTTATGTTTTGATAGGACGGTCTCTGAGTCCAAGGTCATGGCTGCCGAACTAGACCTATGTTATTCAACGATTTATAAACAATAGTACCGGTATATAATGTAGGTAATCCCAGTGGAAATACATGTAGTCTCATGTTCCAGCCAAGGCCTGGATTTCAGCCAAGACCTTGATTGATTGTTCATTGAGGTCAAATACTTACATGACTTAGTATAATCTTTCTTTTTTTCTAAGTATCAAGTTTACAATGCAATGCATGCAGTGATGCATAAGTTTACATTACAATACTTGCAGTGATGTATACATTGTAAGTTTACATTACAGTACAAAATGTGTATCACTTCATGTACATTTACATGCAGTGTGCATAAGTTTACATTTACAATCCATGCAGTGATGCATCCCATAAGTTTACATTACAATCCGTGCAGTGATGCACAAGTTTATATTGCATCCATGTAGTGATGCATAAGTATACATCACAGTCCATGATGCACAAGTTTACATTACAGTGCATGCAGTGGTAAGTTTACAATCCATGCAGTGATGCATAAGTTTACATTACAATGCATGTTATGATGCATCAGTTTACATTACTAATGCAGTGTAAATGTAACGTAAACTGATCTTCTTGCCAGCCACTGCAGACTAGGCGACGTCACATTTGTAATGCAGTACACTGTAGCGTGTACTAGAATGCATTATCTTGTGTCGAATAAAATGCCACAGTTAATGTTGGCATAACGAAATGTTAAGACAAAGTTTATGAACCTAGTTGCCCATTGCATCACCCAGAATCCTTTATAGGATTCATATCCATACAAACGGATACGAAGAGCAAAAATCTCTTGAGACATTCGATTCTTTTCATCATCAAAGACGTTTCTCTCGCTCCACAGATATCCTGGAGAATCTTTTCAAAGATGTCGTTGTTTTGTTTGTGTCTTTTCTCGCGGCGTTCGTTTGATGCGGTTTGGTGGTTCTCCGTACGTGTGCAAAGATCTGTACTGGTACTAGAGGTCAAGGAGTAAAGGGGTAGATCCAGGAACCAGGGAAAGCAGCCCAGGGTTTGTACGGCCCCTGGAATTCGTGAAGTATGTCCTTGTAAAAAAAGACAATCCTGAATACCCCTGAAATATCCTTGATTATCTAAAGACTATTCTGTAAACACAACCTTGAATAACACCAAAAATAGATAAAAAAGCAACTATTTTTGATAATGTTAATAAAAGGCAACAAAATTGGAAGTCAATTATTGACATGGTCTCTGCCCGAAATTTTTTTGAGGGTACTAAATTCTTCAAAATCAGCAAAATACCATGAAATTAAAGAAAATGGCCCTTTTCTGTTCCTTTGAGGGTACTAGCATCATAGTACCCCTGGCGGAAACATTGGAGGACATACATGTAGGAAAATTGACTTTTGTGCAATAAAGGTGTCATGGTTTGTGCATATTGATATAGTTTGCCAGTATCCAGTAAAGATAGTCCTGAAATACATTTTGGGGGCTTTAAAATATTTCTGAGGAAGGGAGGTTCCCTGAGCCCTGCTGGAGGACGCCTGTGCCTGTGGTGCCCCATGAGCAGGTACATGTACATGTATGCCTGTAGTGCCTTCTTTCAATTTCTGGCTTAACCCTGGCAGTATCAGCCCGTTCATTGTCCCCCAAACAAGTGTACCTCTGTCTGACCAGAAAAAGTTATCTCGCATTCTGTTCAGCATCAATGGGTTAACATATCCAGATTGACTTTTATGCCTCACATCCACCATGTCCGCCATTGAATCCAGCAAACGGCAAAGGTTGTCTTCACTTGGTCTTTTTTTCACAGAATGGTTCATAGGGCCTAGAGGCCTGAAAAACAGTGGAATAAGGTGTGTCAGCAAGAAGACTAGGCCAACTGTCACCTTACCTATTCCACTGACAAGAATTCAGATTTTTGTAAGAGAATTCCATATCCTGGTTCGTTCATGCTTCATTCATACTTCATTCATACTTCATTCATGCTTCATCCATACTTCATTCATGCTTCATTATCTTGATCCCAATTCTTCACCGACTGGTAAACTCAATTAAAGGGTGTCCTTTTATCGAGGTGTCATTTATGAGAGGTTTTCCAATATTCAATTTTTTTGTTGCATTACTCCTCCACAACACCAGGGTCTCCTATGTTATGACGTCAATGAACCTCGCCTCCAGGCTATGCGTATATCGTCGTTGATGTACCGATCGTGTCGGCAACACGATTTGTCTGACATGAAGTTGTCATCTTTGTGAAACATTCGAGTATCCAGCCTCCCTATAGAATTTTTCACCAGATGATGATGTCTGCAATCTACTGGGCTCCTTTTGGAGAAAAAGGCAGCTACAGCAGAACCAGCATTGTTACCTGCTGCAGAGGGATGGGAAGGGGAAATGCCCACCAAATGTCACAGAAAAATATACTTAGTAGTTTTCCTTCAGAATCAGATTTTGGATTTTGGCCAAGAACAGGTCGCAAAATTGCGAAAAGGTGTTCTGCCCCCCCCCCCCGTCAGATGATGATCGTCTGCAGCTACAATAGAACCAGGGCTATAGTCTGCATGGGGGGGGGGGGCAAATTCTCACCAGACGTCATAGAAATATGTAATTTTCCTGATTAGCATGTTTGAGGTAGAGTCCTTGGATGATAAAAATGCTCTTTTTTGTTATTAGGGAATACCAACAGCTAGGGATGACACATAATGTACCAACAGCTGGGAATATGCATACAATGAGTGCATGGTTTATGCACACGTCTTATCAACACACAAGAAATGATGCATGTTTGGGGCATGATTGATGCATGTTTGGGGTAGTGCCCCTGGATGATGATGCTCCTTTTTGGTAAGGGAATACACTGTTACATGTTCCAACAGCTAGGCATGATACCAACATAGCTGGGAATATGCATCTAATGAGTGCATGGTTTATGCACATATCTTATCAACACACACAAGAAATAATGCATGATTGGGGCATAGTTGATGCATGTTTACGGTAGTGCCCCTGGATGGTAATGCTCCTTTTTGGCAAGGGAATACCAACAGCTAGGTGGCATGATACCATGCAGCTGGGAATATGCGTGCAATGAGTGCATGGTGGATGATGCATGATTTGGGGCATGGTTGATGCATGTTTGAGGTAGTGCCCCTGGATGATGCACATGCTCCTTTTTGATGGCTGCACATGCTCCTTTTTGGTAAGCAAATACCAACAGCTAGGACAAATACCAGCAGTATCATCAACAGCAATGGATACTGCAAATACCGCAATACGTGAAGCCAATTGAGCAGGTTCAAAGCTGATCTACCCTGTAAGGGCATGATGTTTTGTCTTGTGTGTGTTGTCGTCTTGGAAGCTCTAGATGTGCTTTACTATGTAATGGAACATCACCAGGGGAAACCGTAGGAAAGACGGACATCAAAGACACGTATCCACCGTAGGATAGTTTCGTGATAATTTGTGCCTGAGTAGCGTATCGAGACTTAACCCTTTTTTGGGAAGCCTGGAGATAATTCAGGATGCGACTTGGAGGGGGTAGCGGTGTTGCATTCATGGCAGAATCTACCAAAATCAGGTTAAATCTTGTTGTGAGAGGGTGATGGGTGAATTTGTATCGGACATCTAGCGGACAATTTGCACCCGGACAAATGGTAGCAGACGATTTGTACCCAGACAACTAGTAGCACAGAATTTGTACCTGGACAATTGGTAACAGACAATTTGTACCTGGACAATTGGTAGCAGACAATTTGTACCTGGACAACTGGTAGCAGACAATTTGTACCTGGACAACTGGTAGCAGACAATTTGTACCTGGACAACTGGTAGCAGACAATTTGTCCCTGGACAACAGGTAGCAGACAATTTGTACCTAGACAACTGGTAGCAGACAATTTGTACCTGGACAACTGGTAGCAGACAATTTGTCAGTGGACAACTGGTAGCAGACAATTTGTCCCTGGACAACTGGTAGCACAGAATCTGCACCGGGACAGCTGGTAGTGGAGAGTTTGACCTGGACAACTGGTAGGGCACAGTTTGTACCAGGACAACTGTTTATCACCGAGACAGTTGAGTTGGTCATGTTGGTACATTGTACATGTAGTGGTTTTACCTAGACAAATGGTAGCAAGGAGTTTCTGGACAACTGGTAGGGTTAGAGTTAGGGTTTATGGATGCGACTTTGATGCATAGCAGGATTACTCGGACAATTCATACATGTAGGATCACCGGTACCCAGATGGCCAGAATACTACATGTACTTGTGGGAGCCAGAAGATTTCACACCCAGGACAACAAGGGCACCATTCACACACAGCCAGTGACTAGCCGCTCCAGACCTCCTGCAATAAAATACTGCCACTTAACAGAGCGATGACTATCCTGCAAGACTTTGAAAAAGACACTGATCCAAGCTTGTTGGAAGCCATCACCCACACAAATTGAAACAAAAGACATTTTCGGCTCTTAGTGTTCAAAGGAGTGGTTTTCTCAGGTTTTTCAACCGACGTGACGCGTGAAAGGTTTTCACAAAGTCTGTTGCCTGGAGGAACTCCCACTGCATCTTGTTGCGACGTACCACACTTGCTGAAACAGGGATGGATTCCAGTTGACAGCAACGTACCACGGAGGATATTGTGGCTCGGCCATAGTCCTGCAACAGAGGTTTTTGCCTATAAGGTCACTGGACTTGATCCTTGGATTCCAGTTGACAGAACCTACCACGGAGGATATTGTGGCTCGGCTACAGTCCTGCAACAGAGGTTTTGTCTATAAGGTCACTGGACTTGATCCTTGGATTCCAGTTGACAGCAACCTACCATGGAGGATATTGTGGCTCGGCTACAGTCCTGCAACAGAGGTTTTTGTCTATAAGGTCACTGGACTTGATCCTTGGATTCCAGTTGACAGAACCTACCACGGAGGATATTGTGGCTTGGCTACATGTATAGTCCTGCAACAGAGGTTTTGTCTATAAGATCACTGGAGTTGATCCCTGGGTTCCAGAGAACGACAAATCGTTTTTTTGGCTGGTTGTCCACGGACAACCTGAATTCCAGAACTTGGTTGTCCGTATCAAATGTTGATTGCCCGTAGGCCTAGATGTTAAAACATTTCATGATAAAGTTGCTCTCGGGGCAGTTGTCTCGGAGGAAATGGCTTGTCCGTTTGGGAAAATCAGTTGTCCCGGGCGCCCGGACAACCAATTTGTCGTTCTCTGGGTTCACACTCTCCAGGTTGTAGGACATTTTGTCGGTGTCAAGGAATTCATCCTGGCATTTCAAAATTTGAGTCGTGGCTCAGCAGAGTTCTAGAACAAAGCATGGCAGTATCGCGAAATGGTTGTAGGCGAAATGGTGAGTAGGTGAAATGGGTTTAGGTGAAATGGTGAGTAGGTGAAATGGGTGTAGGCAAAATGTTGAGTACCGGTAGGTCAAATGGGGAATAGGCGAAATGGAGAATAGGCGAAGTGGGTGTAGGCAAAATGAGTGTAGGCGAAATAATAAATAGGCGAAATGGGTGTAGGCAAAATGGGGAGACACCATCCTACAACAACGTCATCACAGGAATTCATCAGGAATTCATTTGACTCGTGGCACAACAAAGTTCTAAATGCTAGGATGAGGGTTTTGTCAGTAAGTTATGAGTAAGGTCAATCAGTCCCTTCATGTATAGCTGAATGCTGAAACAGTCCCACATTATCTGAACATGGTCATCTTTCCATTTCGCTCATTGCTTGACCAAGAATTAATCGAGCATAACGTTATCATTGCCTTGACGGAGACCAGGTCCTTGCTACAGAATTATGGGATGTTAGCCTCTGTCCGATTCATTAAATTTGGTGTTTTTCTCCATCGTTGATCCGGAGCTTGGCGATGACTCGGCCTACAGTGATTGGTATTTAAATTTTTCCATCAGGGCCAAAGGACGGATATGGCTTTGGCCCCAATGAGAAAATACAAATACTGTCGTTGATATTACAGGTTTTCTCTGGGAACTCCAGTTTCCTCCTACTTAACATCAATTTGCCCAATATAGTCTGCAGCTGATAATGCTGTATTATCTGGCAATCAGTTTTTGTGGCAACAGTATAGACCGTTCTCAAATTGACGTAAATGACAAAGATCTGCGCACTTCTGCCGAAATCTCAACTACAACCTCAGTCTGAACTCACCAATGATGTAACGCAGACCTGGCCTTGTCTTTTAAGGCGAGCTAAAAAGTGCATTCGCCTCGCAAACAATAGAATTTCTATTGTTTGCGAGGCGCATGCACTTTTTAGCTCGCCTTAAAAGACAAGGCCTGTAAATGGTGACGTCGAAGACGTTGCATCAGACTCGACCATTGCTGAATCATGGATGGCGTCACGTCAGCCAGTTTCAGATCGAGGTTCTGGTTGATATTTCGGCGTAAGTGCACAGATCTGCAAATTCGAGAATCGTATATTACCAACGTCGAACAT